>JAGFPH010004114.1:62683-93006 GCA_018207615.1 Philaenus spumarius
ATTTTTTTCAAACCCTTTCTTAGTAAGCACCTATGGCCCTAGAGGAAGCTACATACCAAATTTCATTCCCATCCGTTTGGTAGTTTTTGAGAAATAGTGATGAGTGAGTCAGTGGTATTTCGCTTTTATATATATAGATAATGAAGTAATAATTACGACAATACTAACAATAAAACTATAGGTATATGTTTAGTAACAAAAACCATGATTAATGTTTGTAAATAATCTACATTTAATTTGTAAATGTGCAATTTGTTGCCATGGCCACTAAGAATTACTGAAATTCTCATAAAGTATATGCCTACAATCAGAACATAATTGGTGCAGCCGTGAGGGGTCCTATTGAATGGTTGGCATATGGTGATGGGTTTTTTTAGGGGGAGGGGGGTTCTTGAATCGCTACCGCTCCAGGCGCTTCAAACCACGCTACGCCACTGGGTCAGGATGCCTATATTGTGGAATACATCTCTGAGAATATTAGTTGTGATTCCGACTGCTTGCTTTTATTCTCTACTAAGTTATTCTTTCAATACTACCATATAAAAGTTAGTTAAAATAAAAGAAAGGGCAACAAAGTTGCAGTGAAGAAAAAGATCTGACTTAGCCCAGCTAGTTGACTTGACGGCAGTAATGTATCCATTTGTTTGTACAAATTATTTGATTAAACTATATAATTTTCTAATCTGTTATTGTTTTATTTAGAACCATCTTGGAAAGAGCATTGACAACAGAAGACCTTTCTCAAAAAACTGACTGTGATGTTAATTTAGAAGAACTACCGTCGAAAAATTCTCAGAACAATGTAGAAGATGAAGATATTAGGGAAATCAGTGTGAATTATCCTCAATTTGATAGCTTCGTAGCCACAACTAATCACCAAGAAGGTTTCGATAACATTTCCTTGCCAAATAATATAGTTCAAATACAAAGATTAATTGCATATAACAAGTTTGAGTACAGAAAGCATTCAAGAACTTTAAAACAAAAAATTAAAAGACAATCATTTAAAATAAAAAATCAATATACAATTATTAGAGATTTAAGTAGTCGTCTAAGTCAGTTAAAAAAATTACCATAGTTTTGGACTGCTATATTGAATATAATTTAATTAATAATATTATTAAGTTTAAACTTTGATGTAGATTAAGGTTTGCATGAGGTTTACATTTTTTATGAACTGATGAAATTGTAAACAATGGAAAAACTTCTAGGTTTCACTACATCAAATAATAACGCGTCAAAAGTCAATAAGTTAGTAAAAACTTTTCTTACTACTTAGTATTTGTCAATGTTTTTGAAAAAAATGATACCTGTCTTTCGCACACACATTTTTAGCTGAATTTTTAAAGAAAATAAGAGCTATTACACTCGACCCAACTAGAAAACGGTTGGTCGGAGGAGGGTAGAACTTCGTTTCTATACGTTTTAGACCATTTAGAGACGATACGCAAAATTAATTAATTTATAATATACCTATATATATATGTTTTATTCCCGGATTGATAAGTGGTAGTAAATATGCTTCAAAATTGCTGATTTTTCGGTGAAAGGATCCAAGTAGGATTCTTCAGATAGGCTACGCTTTTTTTTATTTTTCGATCCGATTCAAAATGGCGGATTTATACAGTTTAATCTTTTTTGGGTACGGATTTGAGGACTATATAAGCCCAAGTAAAATATGTGAGTTATATCATTTGAAAGAGAATTAAATTTACTATAATCCTGTGCAAAGGTATTTTAGGTACAGTTCCAGGAGCAAGGAACAAAATCCATAGGAAACTCCCGATAAATAATTTGTTTCATTATCCATGTAAGTTAATTGCACAATTTCTACCACTCATAAGCCCAAATACAATTTGTGAGTTATATCATTCGAAAGACAATTAAATTTATTATAATCCTGTGCAAAGTTATTTTTGGTACAGTTCCCGGAACAAGGAACAATATTTATAGGAAACTCCCAGTATGTAATACTAGTTATTCCCGGTTATGAAAATTTGGCTGTAGTAATGCAGCAGTGCAGCTTATACTTTTTTACCAATCTTTATCTTTCTGTACTGTAAATAATTTAACAATATTTACTTTTTACCTCGGATTGTCATAATTCTGCACTGGACTAGGAGAGTACTTTTGATATGGAAAACATACCGTCTTATACCAGTTAATTCCAATAACAAATCGGCACAATCAATTAGTGAAATATTACCTTTGCTACATCTTATTTTAGTCTTATAGCCGGTTTCACCATCATTCGTTAAATACGCTTGATGTTTGTTAAACTTAATGCTTGATCAATTTTTGACGGTTCGTTTAAATCACTAACGTTTCACCAACATCTATCTATACTGAAATTTAACGGCTCGTCAAGTTTGACAGTTGTCAAAACATAAACATGATTGTTCACGCTTTGTTTAAGAGTTGGCACCCGTGTTTGCAGCTTTCTTATTGGCTACAGGTGTTCGTAGGTCACTGTTGTCAAAAATGAAACTATCGTAAACTGACCCAGGCCACCTGGCTAAAATATTTCTTCTTATCAACAAGTTTGCATCCGAGACAGTTTGCACATTTATTGAAAAATATGATTTTCTATTCCGAAAAATTTCAGCATTTTTCCCACCAGGAGATAAAATTGGAATATGAGTACAGTCGACTGCAATAATTACGCCAGGAAAATTACTTATATTATACAATTCTTGGATAATTGTCAACCCTTCTCCTCCTTTTGGAAATTGTATGTAATGTTGTAACGAAGCGATTTCTTTGGAAATTTTGTTACATACCTACATACACTGCTTCTTGAAATACCATTATTAGCGAATTTCCATAGGAAAAATGAGCTATTGCAGTGGCCCTTATGGTGAGACCCAAGGTCGGGAGTAGCAAATGAGCACCGATCATGGTCCCCACAACACGTTTTGGGGTGTCATTAAAATTCATGTATATATATATTTATATATATATGTATATATGTGTTCGCACTCTAGCGGCCGCATTTTAAGTCTGATTTGGTCCAAATTTGGTACACGTGTTGGTTGTCTATGTCGCTCGGACGAGTTCGTTAGCCAAAAAAATCCAACAACCGGAAGTACGTTTTTTGACCGGAAGTAACTATGTTTTTAGATTTTTACTACGAGAATGAAATATTTTTAGAGTTTTACCTAAAAATATAAATGTAGGATGTTATTCTGCACATTGTTTTTTTACGCGACCTTATAGCTCGCTTGGTTCCCCCAAAATCTACCAAAACGTAAAATACCATAAAAGTACCCGGTTCGAAGCCAAGTGGTGAAAACTCGCGAGGCCACTAGGCGCAAACGAATTCTACTAATATATTGCGTACACCCAGACAGCTGTTCAATGCCTTCGTGAGTAGTCCTATTTCCCAAATTGTTGGTTGAAACCCTAAAACATAGGCATTATAATGTAACAAATCCCATCAAATAATTGAGTTTAAAAAACAAGAAAATAGCCTATAACCTTATTCCAAAGCCGACATTGCATATTAGCAACATAACCTATATCCACAAAGTGCTAACCTAAGTCAAATGAAACCAGACCATTTTGATAATTAAGCCTAAAGAGTAACGATCTCTACAACTCGGTCTAAACAACAGAAAATTATACACAACTTATCACAAACAAACCCTGAAATTAACAAGATAGGCCTAAGTCGAAATCATAAACATTCAAGATTGTAGACGTTTTACACATAAATTAATCACACCACAGCGCAATCATAACTTCACATATCTTCATTTAATATCACTTCACCAAATTCCAAACTTTAGTTGAAAGCAAAACACCATTTATAAGTGAATATTGACTGCAACGGCAGCCATTTGCCGACCTCCGTATTAAAACGTATGTGAGCTAACCATAGATTTCTATATACTAAAGAGAATAATTAGACTGTAGATAACTATAAGATTTCACTAGTTACTATTTTATTTGTTTGTAAAACATCTGTTAATCTCGATTGTAAGTATTATAAAATATTGAATAAGAAGAAATAACTTAAAGTAAAGCTAAGGGCCTATGCATACAGAAAGAATCCATCTTGTTCCAAAATACAAAATCAGCTGATATGTAAAAACGCGCTCAAAATCAACCTTAAACCATTTAAATAATGAATAAATAACAAACCAATTGAATTGTAACAACAAATATGTATGTGAGAAATAATTAATGTAACCCCAAATTGCATATTATTCCAAAAAGAACAAAATACCAGCACTATATAATACAGCGGAAGAATCCAACCGTCTCAACAAACGATCTAATTGCAGACAGAAGAGATCCGTCCGCGAAAAGCACAAAAAGCAGCGCGTCTTTTTTTAAAAGAAAATATGAAGTTGCATGGTAACTTGCAGATTGTAAAGAAGCCAAATTGTACTATGAGAAGTTTGTAATTAATATTTGTGTAAATCAGTGAATAGAGTCAGTGAGAACAATACAGAGATTGGTATACTCTGCTAAATAACATTTAAACATTTATAAATTTGAAAGAACTATATGAGAGGCCTAGAACCAGCAATTTAATTATCATAGGAAAACTGACCCTTTTAAATATTTTTCAAAATTATGTAAATCTTAAATTTCAATTCATGTATGCGTTCAAGGTATATAATACAATCATTCCAGCACGAGTGCCTATCCCGAGATCTAATTAATTGCTAAAGCATATTTCATAAACCCAAATTGTTTTACAAAGACTGAGCTAAGCCTAGGGGCATTTACATAAATATTTTGAGATTGTATAACTAATAATATTTGTATAATAAAAGACAATAAATGACCATTCAATGTGTTAATATAACATAATCTAGTTATTTTTCAGTAGTATTAGAACTTAGAGATTAATGACCTTTGATAAAAACTAAATTTATATATTCAAAATTTAGAACCATTGACTTGAACTGAGTAGGGTCAATAGGTAATAAGATCATATTTGAATAATTTTACTAAATATTACATTATAGCATTACAATGAAAAGCTTGTTTCTCTAGAAACGTTCCGCTACTTTGTTGCAAAATAAATTACTATCACCTACTGGGAGACAATGGCTACTCTTTTCTGTTCGCCTAGGTGAAGCAACTTGTTGCCAAATATTAAATTTCCTAAATATTTTGACCAAAAAAATTTATATTTAACTCCCAGTAATTTAACACACTAGCTCAATTAAACTGACTCTTTTTTACTTTCTGTAAACCAAAGAGTTGTAAGTACACTGGAACTAACCTTGTAACGTGAATTATCTGTGCTTTAGTTTTACTTATAATTTAACCAAGTTCTAATATCTGAATACATGGAATACACTATTTGATGTGCAAAGCAGGTAATATAAAATCAAATTAATTTTGTTCTGCAAATAAAAAACTTTGAATTTATTACTTCTAAATTCAAACAGAAATAAAAAAAACTCAAACACAAAATATTTAAATTCTTTGGTAATTTTTACCTTACACAACAAATTCAAAAATACTGAACTTAATCTAAAATGGCAGAACTTTCTATGAATTTACTTATTTTTATTTTTTAAGCTTTTACTTTAATCAAATTTTAATTTAATTTAATGAATGCAACTTGATACACCACAAGATTAATAAAATATTTAACCCAGTATAATAAATAAATTTAATGAATTTACTCAGGCAAAATCTTAGGGGAAATCTGCAACTTATTTTCGCTTTTCACAGACCCTATAAGTTGTAGCTGTATGTCCTTCGACTGGAGGTACTAAGTCACAAGTTGTCTGGTGCCTGTGAATTACATATGTTTTCTTTCTGGAAGTTGGCAGATGGTCCTAGGTCCGTTCGTCCGGTTATCCCACGATGTCCAGAAGCTCGCTGACAATTTTTCTAAAAAAGAGACCGAGAGTCGCTGTGTACCCTGTATTTATACCCAGTTTCCCTCCGAATCAGGTTTGCCTCGCATCCTCCAATTTGCAATTTATAAAAGATTTTGTTTTCCTTTGTTATAGTATTAATTATTTCAATGACTTTTTTCCTTTATTATTTCTTTAATTATTAATTATTTTAATGAAACAACTATTTTTTTAAGTTGATTTCTCAGTTCCTAAACTTTGGCAATCCCACATCCCCTCTTCTCTCCATGCCCTCTTGCGCTGAGATTTCCGCGTTTTCTTTGTCGTTTCTTCTATTGAATTGTTATTGGTTTTTTTTTAATAATCTTAATAATTTCCATCGGATTTTCCAGCTTCTTGGATTTTCTTTCTTCCCACATCTTTTTCTTTACACACGAACTTGAATGGTAGTTGTAGGACGTTTCGTTTGCATTTTCGCGTGTCCCGACCGCTTTCCGCAGATTTTCACCACTAAGTCTTCCATTTTCCGACGATTTCCTTTTCTGCAGTTCTTTTTCTTGTGGTTTAATGTTACTAGCCGCAGTCTCGCTTCTTTTGGCCTTTTTTCCTGGTTTTTCTTGGACTTAACAGTTTTACGAATTTACTCTATTTGTTCTTTACTTTATACTACCGAATTTATTTTATATACTGGATCATTATACAATTTGTTTAGCTACTAATCTATTTGAATTATTTATGGACTTTAAAACTTTATTTTACCTTAACTTTTGTTCTTAAAGGTGTTACAATTGTCACCTTTCCATTCAAATTATATTTAACTTTTTCTTTTAATTTTCCATTAAAACTTTACTTAAATAATACTTTGTATACATTACATTTAAAATAACTTAATTTTTTATGTACTTTTTTATTATACAAAATTCGCCACTTTAAAGCATTTTCTTTAATATTAACATTATGACCTTTTGTCATATAACATTTCTTTTTTAGAATTTCTTCCTGAATTCAAAAATGCCCTTACTTTTGGATTTTGAGTTAAATTTAATTTTTTGTTTAACTTTGAACGCATAATTCGAAGCAATTTTCCTTATTACGTTTCGGGAATTAGATGCTCAAATACATAAGCGTTTAGCGTAATGCATTGACCACATAAAACCACTAATTCGCAAATTTATAACTCTCGGCTATTCCCTCAGAAATCAGATAATTTCGGATAAGTTACTTTTGCCGTTTTTTGCTAGCTAACTCTCATCTTGCCCTGACTTGCATTTCTTTGACCTACATACGTATGATGTCCGTAGTAGTCTAGAAAGATTGAATTATTAAAAAAAATTTGAAAAATTCAAAATTTTGGGAATTGCACGGACATTTTCTGCTGCAGCATATAAACTTAATTTTGGAAATTTGCTCAACTCACGTCAGCGGTCGAGCTGCGTGGTCGAATTATTTAGTATCTCCAATTAAAATTTGAAAAGATCCTGTTGCATAAAACCTTAGCGCTAAAAGTAATTGTTGGATCTGAGTTAGAAGCCTATTGCGATCAGTTGGATAATCTAATTTTAATTTCTTTCAGAACTTTCAAAACAACATGTTTGGAAAATTTATATTGTGATCGGAATTGTTCGTCGTCCATTGAAAAAAAGTGGTAATTTCTTTCTTGCAATGACCGTTCAGGACCCACATTTTCTAAATATTCTACAAACATAACCTCAGCATCAAAATTTTCACTCGTTGATAACTATTATTATAATTTAGGCTAATCGAGATTTGCTATATGGATAAATGTCTAATGAATATAACAAAATCTTCCTTGAATACACATATGTTTTCGACTATTTAAATTTACGCTGCTTTGAAACAATTTCCCACTCTTCTAACATAACCAAATTTTCCACTTTCGAAGTTTTAACGGATCATCGATGTATTTGAAGATTGGAAAACCTGTCTTCAAATTTAATGAAGGGTTTAACATTTGTCAACGGATTTTTGTGTTGGTGAAACGTACTATTAGTGTTTAACGATTAGTTAAGGATTTGACTTTGGTTAAATGAGTTAACGAACCTTGGTGAAACCGGCTAAATTATTCATATAAATAAGGACTAATATTTATAGAAACAGCAATATTTTATATAAAATCCAAAAAAGTAAAGTTCTTGAAATTTTTATGGGTCTTTTCTGTTATATCCCCGCATTTACAAACTATTTTCTATAGAATGAGGATTAATCGGGATAGAACTACAAATGTGAGATTTGAACGTTAGATGAGACCGTATTAGCAGTCACTTTCCCACGGTCCTACACAATAAACTGTTCAAATATAGCATATTTGGTTTACAGGGGAAGTTAGCTTGAAGCATTGTGTTTACAAAGATACCAAAATATCTCTAAAAAGCGATTGAGGTCACACACATATCACGTGAAATAAATAACGCTGTTTATTGGTTGGAAAACTGACCAATTGCAAGGGTCTACAAAACCCCTTACAACTTCAGAACTATTTGTCCGATTTTTGATTGGATGAAAGTTTTGGATAGAGGAAATTGTGATGAATCCATCGATACATAGATTTAACTAAGACAACCTACTGGGCGGGTTTTAGAGACTGACGAAAGTTGAATAATTTCGTTATGTTTTGTATGAATTTTCGGGCGCCGATTGATTTGTAGAAAACTAATAAACTGCAACGATGATTACGGATGTAAATATACGTTTTAGAAAGAAATTGTAAATACAAAAAATAAAGTTTGAAACATTACCTTTCCAACGGTGTTTGTCTTTTTGAGATTGGAAGATTTTTAGTGGGTCAAATATTCAATACAATCACGCGTTACAAATGTCAACACATTTGATCTGCCGGTTCTAGGGTTAAAGGTTTTGGAACTATGTGGTATTAAAACTAGATTTTCAACTATTTAGTTTATTTGACAATTTATTAGGAACCATAGTCCATACCAGTACTTGTGTTGTGAATAATTAACCTTGAGAAATATTTTAGAATCTTTTAACCCTTTGCGATCGGATAGAGTATGTATAGGTTGTCTTTCTCGGTCGGGGGTTGGCAAGACTGATTTCAGATAAGAAACAACATACTAATATTGCTCTACTATAATTTGAGTTATGTGCAAGAAATTTTGTTTTAATAGTGAGTGGATAGTGTGCATTAAAGATTGTATAGCATTTATCGTGAGTAGTGGATATATACAGTTATAACTTTTAGTGTTTAAAGTAATCTGAAGTTACAGTGTACATGTGTTTAGAAATGGGCAAAGTTTAACCGGCAGAATTATAGTCAGTGTGATGTATGTGCTTGATAGTACCAACCGTGCAAAGAAATATTATCGTACATACCAATTGATAGTTTGTCATTATGCTTCAGTAATCAATTTTATATCAACTTGTATATTTGTATATATATATAATTTGACAATTTTTGATATCAAGTTAACTTTTAAATTCATTTTCGACAAACAAAATCTTCTCATTTACTGTATTTCTGAACTGACCATAATTAATTGATCATTATGTGTGTTAGCTTTAAGTTAAAGTTCATATTTGGTACAGGAAAGGTAACCGACTCCCAAACAGGGATTAGTCTTTAATTTTCATAAATTAAAAAAATATTCTTAAATTAAAAAAATAAAAAGTAAGGATTTTTATCGTAGGCTGAACATTAGGCACGGCACGGTAATCATCCTTGAAATGGCATAACCTGCACCCTTCAGGTTGAGGTAGCCTGAAGTTAAAAGTAAATTCACGCAAGTGAAAGAGTGTTAGTAAAGGAGAGGGTCAGGTAGGTAGTTGCAACATGTTGGTTGTCTATGTCGCTCGGACGAGTTCGTTAGCAAAAAAAAAAAGCCAACAACCAGAAGCACATTTTTTAACCAAACGTAACATATTTATGTGTGTGTTCGCAATCTAACGATCGTATTTTTAGTCCGATTTGGTCCAAATTTGGTTAACGCGTTGGTTGCCTATGTCGCTTGGACGAGTTCGCTAGCCAAAAAAATCCCATAACCCAAAGTTTTTTTGACCGCAAATAACATTTGTATTATATGTATTCACGCTCTAATGGCTGTATTTTTTAACCAAATTTGGTACTCTCGTTGGTTGACTATGTTGCTCGGACAAGTTCATAGCCAAAAAAAATCTAACAATTGGAAGTACGTTTTTTTACCGTAAGTAACATTCTATATATGTGTTCGCACTCTAATGGCAGTATTTTAAGTCCGATCTGGTCCAAATTTGGTATGCAAGTTAGTTGTCTATGTCATTTGGAAGTTTGTTAGCAAAAAAATCCAACAACCGGAAGCACATTTTTTACCGGAAGTAGCATTATCTATTACAACGGGAAGGACCCTTCGGATTTTACAAAAATCTTGTATAATTTCATTTTTCTAAGTCAGCAAGGGCACCTGAACGTACATATATAACAAAGGATGACAAGTCGGAGCGAAATGTGCGTTATCTGAAAGATGACTGTTGAACTCTTGACTTGTCTGGAGATGTAAAACAACTTTGCCTCGATCTAATAATTTTTTAGGGAATATCAGGTTTATAAAGCATTAACAAATTTTGAGAATTTTAGAAAATGGCTAAAATGACGAAGTTCATTTGTCATTGAAGTAGAGGAACAATAAAGTTTGATAAATTTAGGTAGAACAAGTAATAAAGTATGTAAAGTTTTAACACTTTGCACTCTGGTAGGATTTTTAATATAAGTCCTCTGGGCTGGGATGGCCAGTAGGGAGTCACAGCCATTTCTTTGTCAAGTATAAACAGTTGGTGCAAGGTACGTTCCTCTCAGATCGGATGGCCTGCGGTACTGGACAATTTAAATTCCCTCTAAAGCCAGGACGGCCAGTAAGAGTGGACAAACAAATGATTTGCATTAATTTATTTTTAATAGTTTTACCTAGCGTCCAAATCTTAAACTAATTAATTCCCGCTTTTTCTCTGGTCTGTGTTTTATCAAAACGTAGCAGTATTTGTTACATTATAACCTTACCAGCAGTTTAGTTTTACGTTGCTGTGGTGTTTTTAAAGTTTGAAGTAATTTAATAGAACAAAAGTTAGTTTATTATTGCTTTTAATTGTTTTTTGTTAACAAGTACTTGATTTTGTTTTATTTTAAATTACCAAAAAATGTTGTTAGATAAGTAGTATACAATGGTTTATTTTATTCATTAAAATAATTATAACTATATATTTACAGCAAAACCAAAAACTCACCAATAATAATATAATATATCTACTTTTTTATATGGCAAAGTAAAAGAGTTCCTAAATCCCATGATTTTGTTAAACAAAAAATAAATACCCACTAACATTTCAGATTGTAGTGAAAAATAATTCAGAGCTGTTGACGCCGCGTGGTCAAGATGGCGACAGAGCTGACAACAGTAACGTAAGCGGCCAGTCAGGCTGGCCATCCGAGCTGTGAGGATGTCTAATTTGGTAAATATTCAGAGGTGACTGAGTATTCCTTTGCAGTACTGGCCATCCAAGTGCAAAGGATTAAAGTAAAATGAAGTAAAAAGTTTGAATATTATTTAACCCTAGAACTGGCACGGTTAAAGCTTAAATTGGCCAGCCCGTTCTTAGCGTTTTGCAAGCATATTTTTAAAAATTCGCCAAAAATAGTAAATGAACCCCAATCCAAAAGTGTTCAATAGCTTTTTTGTAGAAGAAACTTCAAAGAATACAAATATGCCACTAAAAAATTGTTTATTTTGAAATTGTAAAAGTTATTAGCTCAAGAAACAAAAAATGTTCAGTAACAAAAGGAAAAAGTTCAACTTTAGGCCTACATAACAAGTAGTAAACATTTTTTGCATTTTTTTCGTAAGCATAAAAAAGTTTCGTAATTTAGTTCTAAATAGAACTGTATAAAAACCTTTATAAATTTCAAATTTTTTATTTTGAAAAAAACAGTTTTTAGGTTTCAAGTACACGACTGGTAACAAACCTAGGCCTAGATTGTAACGTCATTTACTAATATATGCTTTGCCCAAAAATGAAATATTATTATAACAAAGTGTAGAGGACAAATGAAAGAAAAGAACGGTATACTTGTCTTTCCTTAGTTCACAAAAGTGTTTGAGTTATATTTATTTGAATAACAAAATGACATCAATCTAATGAAAAGCCGCTACCTTACACTCTGCCTGTAAGACGGGACACTTGAATAACGTGGGAACGCACAACACCTTGAATAGCGCACGGAAAGAGCTGTAGACCGATGTGCATATTTTAAAATGATGATTACGTATGTAAATATACATTTTCCAAAAAAGTTGTAAATACAAAAATTAAAGTTTAATTCATTTCCTTTCCAATGGTGCCAGTTTTATTACGATTGGATAATTCTAAGTAAATTAATTAATCGAAAATGCAAATGTATGCAAATTCTCGCTAATTGTCGAAATAGCTGCATCTTTCGCCTGAGAGAACGTCACTGTGGACAGTCTGCCACTGGGAGGGTTAAAAGGAAGGTTGAGAGATTTCACCCTTAGATTAAATAAAAATATATTATTAAAGTTTTAAAGTATATAAATAATAAAGTTAGAGTAGGAATAAGTAGAAATGTTAAAAACCAACCAGTATATTAATTTAATTTTGGTTAAATTAAATAACTAGAAAAACTTTAAAATTACAAGTTCCATATCCCAACCCATCAAAAAATCATGGAAGACCATGAAACAGCGGCTAGTGTCCTAATTCCAAGAGAGCAAAGTTTGAATAGGAAATTTGCAAGAAGTGAAAACTCAAAGATTTTTTTGCGAGAATCCGCGACGAACCAGACATCGTAGGACTACGATTGGAAAATTAAAATCATTATAATGTCTTGTGAAGTTGATTTTTACTTTCTCCCCCTATACCATAGTATATGGAGAAAGTAGGCTATTGTATTCGTCAAAATTTTCGAGTTTGAGTTTTTGGTAGAAAAATCCGTTTTGGGTCCCCCTGAACCTAAAAAAGTGGTTTTCGGAGTGATGTCTGTGTGTGTGTCTGTGTGGATGTTATCAGACCTAGAGCCTAACTAAACCAGTCGTCCGATTTTGATGAAATTTGGTATGGAGGTTATCCATGGTATCTCCAGGCGTTTTTTCATTTTTGTTAATTTTTTATTTTTAAGGGTAATTTTCCCATAAAAACCCTTAAAATAAAGGAAAAATCAACTTTTCTCGAAAACGGCACTAACGATTTTGATTAAAATTTTATAGTTTATTAGGGACCTAAAGTACTATAAACTATAAAATTTTAATCAAAATCATTCGAGCCGTTTTTGAGAAAAGTTGGTTTTTCCGTTAGTTTATGGATTTTTATGGGAAAACAACTTTAATACAAAATCACCTCTCCTACCCCACACTACAAGTCACCGTGAATCTGTTTAATAATTTAAATTTGTTTGTGAGAAAGTATGTGCCAGTTCCTGGTACCGTTTATTTTAAATATGTGCTAAATAACTAATGTATGCTATAGTCTATGTTATAATATTTGCTTTGAAGTTATAAACTATATATAAATTCAACCTTTTATCATTAATATATTTTTTATACAAATTTAAAGAAAAGATACATATTCCTTTATAGTCCAAGAGCTGACGACGAATTTAGGGAAGGTATTTTGAGCAAGTTAAAATAACAAAAAACTAATATTTTATTATTTGGAGAATCTAGAATCCTGAGTCTGGCAGAGGGTTTGCGGTTATTTTGCTACTGCGCAACCTATGACATCTGCAAAAAAATAAATGAAAAAAATATGTTTTGGGCAACTTGAAATTTATTTAATCTTTAATTTTAGGATCTATTTAACTCAGAAATAAACATCCTAGATGTTTTTTTGGTTTTAAAGTATAACCAGACCCCCCCCCCACCCCCCCACACCCCTCCCCTCTACCCCCCCACAACTCTTCTTTGGGCATTCTGAAATTTTTATAGCATGTTTATTAAATAATATTAAAAATACATGTAAAGCGCCAGACGAATTAAACGGTTATTAATATTTCCCAGACGAGAATACAGATTTTAAATGAATGCGACAAAAAAGTCTTATAAAAAAGTCTTATGCCGGCAGCTGACGGGGCCTTAGCTCGAGTTTACCATATAACTCGGACTCTGTCCATGTACAGAGTATTTTGGAGTAGTTAATTTTTTTTTTTAATTAACAAATATAGAATAAATTTATAATAAAAATGCATTATTAAAATCCTTAGAAAAAGAAGACTTTTTAATTAAAGTATTTTGTATCTTAACTGGAATAATAATTTAAAAATTAACATATTCAATTACTTATTTCTATTTTCAACTTTTATTAAACTAATATTTGAGTTTGACGTGTAGTTTCAGGTTATAAGCATAAGCTACATTTAACATAATCTCTAGTCATACGTAAGTAAACAATTACCAATATTTCTAAACTAGCTGTATTGTTAAGAGTTTCTTTTTTTCCTAATTTCTATAATATTTGATTCCCGCTAAAATGATCGAGTTTTAGAGTTAGTTTGGCGTGTAGTTTCAGAATACAATAAAATACTATTATTTTAAAACAACATGCTTTATCTAGGCCTCTAAATAAAGCGTGTTGTTTTAAAATAATAGTATTTTGTTGAATGATGTATTTCTGATGTGTATCTAATTAATCCGCCTGTGATTTTTCACGGGGTTTACTAGTATAATTATATTTATTTCAATATTATTATTATACGAATTTCTCGATTTGTAACTTCGATTTATAAATAAATAGAGGTACTGTACAATGAAAATGATTTAATTAATTAATGATACAAATTGAGTACATATGAGTATTATTTCGGGCTTCAATGTTTATAAGTATTTTTGCCGGCTTGCTAACGGTTATAAACCATAGTAGTTGTAACACAATTTCTTTATAAAGTCAATAGCCTACATAACAAATTAACAAAATTCTTAATTACTAACAACAATTATTTCTTTACTTAGCCTAATGAAGTGTAATTGATTCGTATGTGATGATTGAATAATGATTACAATTTTGAACTTATGCTAAAATTTTCTACTTAAAATAAGATTGTCCTTTGATCGTTTTTAGACTGAGGAAGTTAGTGGTGCTATTTGGTGGGTAGTTTTGAAGAAATATGAATTTTGTAATAGAAGGTCTGCAGTTCTGATGTGTTGTTATGACTTATTTTATTTGACTCACCCAAATGGCTTGGTGGATATATTATAATTTGATATTCTATTTATTTATTTTTTAATACTGTTCTTGATATTATTTATTTTTGCTTCCCAATCTAGCAGATTTATGTTGTATGTTTTAAATTGTCTGCCATAAAATAAATAATCAACTGTTCTCCAACAAAGCTAGTAACAAACTCTCTACAATTAACCACCTTCTTCTTCCTCTTCTACCTCCTCAACATTATTATTTCTTCTTCTTTTTTTTTACATTATGTTGGCATACACTTAATCCTATATGGTTTTTGCAAACATGATGAAATCTTATTACTAATGTTTTTTGAAATGGTAAAGTCAGCCATATTGGATCAGCCATTTAGAATTTTTCATATCAAAATTATTGTTATTGAATACCCTCAGTTAATTTTTAATAATTTCAAGTTTAAAATGTAAGTCATTTTCTCATTTCACTGCTTTTTTTACTTTTTTTTAAGAAAATTTGTCTGAATGGCAGCAACATTGATTGAATTACCCAATTTGAATTTTTCATATCAAAATTATTGTTATAGAATGCAATCGCTTAATTTTTATAATTTCAAGTAAAATGTCTGTCGTTTTTGTATTTTTATTGCTTTTTTAACTTTTTTTTAAGAAATTTTGTCTGAATGACATACTGAATCAGCCATTTTGAATTTCTTATATTAAAATGATTGTTTATGATTTCTCCAATAAATGTTTTATAATTTCAAGTTAAACAACTGTCTTTTTTCCCTTTTTCATGCTTTTTCTAAAAACTTTTGATCAAATGGCTCCCATATTGGATAAGCCATTTTGAATTTTCAATGTTTGACTTAAATTCGGATTCTGCACCCTCAAAAACATATTTGTATACATTTTGGTTAAAAAAGATAAACAATTCGCTGAGATTTTTCAATTTGTAAAAAAAAAAGTTATTGGAGAACTTTTTATCTGAGGCCATTTATAAGCTAAATCAAAAGAGTGTGTTAAAATACAAGCAAAACTACTTTTTTCCAAGTGATTCATGATTTTGTGCTATAATGACTCCCCTACAAATAAAACCAGTGAAGCTACTTCGATGAGTGAAAAGAGGAAAGACTTGGGAATGTTGTAACTACAAAAAAAACACCATGTAAAATAGAATATAGATCAAGTAGAAAGTTTAATTATGACGACTTTGTAGAAATGGATGATAAGAAAAATTATGCATTCTTTTTTCACTACCAACCCTATCTTCTGTTTTAAGAAAAGTCAATGAAGATCCAAATCTTCAAGAGTTGAAGAAGACAACGTTGTGGAGGCTACTTCGAAAAAATGGATTTTCCATAGTAAGAAATCTTTAATGTTAGAAAGAGACGATTTAATTGTTTGGCGTCATTCATACTTAAGATTAATTAGGCAGTTTAGAAGACAATGTAATATTTATATGGATGAAGCTTGGGCAAATGTTGGCCAGGCAACTTCAAAAGTGTGGAAGAATAAAACAATTACAGGTTTAAAAGAGCCAACACAACGAGGGCCTCGGTTTGTCATTGTGTATGCGATAGGTAAAGATGGGTTTGTCAAAGGAGCGCATTTAGTATATTTAGTGAAGAAAAGAGCAGCTGATTTTCACTCAGAATAGATGGTTCAACCTGTGAAAAGTGGTTTGTAGAACAATTGATACCAAACGTCCAGCTTGGTAGCGTTATTGTTATTGATAACACAACTTAAAAAACTTGAAAAGTTGAAAAAGTTTCTACAACTAAAACAAAAAAGGAAGAAATCAAGAATTGGCTCAAAGAAAAAATGTGGAGTTTCCAAAAGACAGTTAAAAAAAAGAACTGCAGGCAGAAGTGCAAAAAATTAAGAACTTTTATTCACTAAATTTAGTTGATGAGATGGCGAAAATATATAACTTCATACTACTTAGATTACCTCCTTTTACTGTGAGTTTAATACGATTGAATTAGTTTGGAGTCAAGTCAAATGTCATGTAGCCGTATATAACATCAAGTATGACGTAAAATTAATATAACTGTTAATTGGAAACGCTTTCAAAGCATTTACTAAAACTCAATGGGCTAACTATTGTGCTCACATACAGAAAGTAGAAGACAACATGTGGGAGATGGACAATTTACAAGATGACGTCAAACCCTTCATAATTCAGTTGACAGGATCCTCTCATGAGACACACCCAGTGATAAGGGAGAAAGCACTACAGGGTCAGAAAGCAGCAGGGAGTCTGGGGTGGCCATATTACAGTAAACATCCAGGTATTTAAAATATATAATTTGAACTAAAAATAGTTGTCTTACTCAAGTACTGTGTATAAGCAGCTAATTATCACTGAAATTGGATTTGATAATATACTTACAGCATTTATTATTATGCCTATATATTATTTTAGTATTAACATTTTCTTTCTGTATTCCATAAATTATTGTTATACTCTACAAAAATAACAGTTGTATCAAAACATCATATTGGTAAGTTTTATGTCCTGGCACACCTGGATATATTTTAAACGGCCTGAGATATTAATGTGAGACCTTGACCATGTACCTATTATAACATTTCTTTTACTTTTTTAAGTGGTTAAACATTTCGCCCCTTATTCTAAAGGGGCCAACTTAAAATTTTCAAATGCAAACCCCCATTATTTGACCCCTCATTTTAAGGGGCATAAAAAAAGAAATCAAATGGTGCAAACTAGAGGTCTCTATGTTGCACCTATCAAAAACTACAGCCATTCCAAAATACGGGAAGTATGTACTTCCCAAAGTTATTTAAAAAAGTTAGTTTTTCAACTCCTCATCTATGCAAACATCATGGAAAGAATGAAATGGTCCATTTAACAGAGTAAAAGACTATTTAAAATAAATTCCTAAAACAGTTACCTGTTTTAATGTAGCAGGTGTTCAAACTGTTCACCTTCGGCTGTTTGGCAGTGGGCTAGCCGTGTGTAAAAAGCTGAGACAGCGTTCAAGAAAAATTGTCTAGAAATGGTTTGAGATAAGTGTAAAATTCTCTCAGTTAAGTCATGGATGTCAGTTGGCTTTGTTTAGTACACCAGGTATTTCATGTAGGCTCCAAAAGAAGTAGTCTAGTGGATTAAGGTCAGGAGACCTTGCTGGCCATTCCACAGCGCCCCTTCGACCTATCCACCTTCTTGGGAAGACATTGTTTAAATATTGTCGTACTTCACGGCCATAGTGTGGTGGTGCTCCATCTTGTTGTAACCAAATGTTCTGTGCTTCTCGTCCAAACATATTTTGAAGTGCAGGCACAATCTGGTTTTGAAGCATCTCTAAATACTTCACAGAATTTAAATTTTCATCAATTATAAATGGACCGACCAAGCGGTTATCGACTATTCCTGCCCAAACATTAACTTTTGAAGGGCGTTGTGTATGAGCCTCAACATGCCAATGTGGATTTGTATCTGTCCAGTAATGTCAATTGTGCCTATTGACAATACCGTTTGTCATGAAAGTGGATTCATCACTAAAAAGAATTCTGTTCAGTAACTCAGGCTCAGCGTCTACTTTGCCCATCATTACATCACAAAATTCAATTCTGCGGTCATAGTAATCTTCACTAAACTCATGTACAAGATGGGCTTTAAAAGATTTGAATTGATTAACTTTTAAGAATTTTTCTTACCGAAGATTGGCTGATTGTCGTGCTCCAGAGCAGCTCTTCTCGTCAGGGCCGGATCTACATATTTTGCGCCTATTGGCCCCCCAGAATTGCCCCGCTCCCCACAATTAACACTAGAAATGTTAATGCTAACGTTTTTCTGAAGTCAAGCCATTTCGTTGAGTGTGCAAGCATATTTTCAAAAATTCGCCAAATATAGTAATTATAAGCCAATCCAAAAGTGTTCAATAGCTTTTTTTGTAGAGAAAGGTTCAAAGAATTTATATATGCCAGTAAAAAAATTATTGATGTGAAATTTACAAAGTTATTAGCTCAAGAAACAAAAATGTTTAGTAACGAAAGGAAAAAGTTCAACTTTAGGAATACATAAAAAGTAGTAAACATTCTTTGTAATTTTTTTCGTAAATGTAAATAATTTCGTAATTTAGTCCTGAATAGAACTGTATAGAAGTATTTATTTATCAATTTCAAATTTCTTATTTTGAAAACACCAGTTCAAAGACTCCCAAAAATACTAGACCTAGTATGAATAGTAATTTAGGAATATATTCCTTGCCCAAATATGAAATATTATTATAAGAAAGTGTAGAGAATAAATCAAAGAATTGAACTGTGAACTTGTAAATTATTATTTCATAAAAGTATTTGACTTAGTTTTACTTGAATCACAAAATTGGATCGAACTAATTGAACTTCTCATGGACGCATCAAATACTACGTTCTGTGTGAAAAACCGTTGGAAGTGCTACTTCGGGAGCGTGAGAAAGTCGAGTTTTGAATTTCCCATTTCTCAGAATTGTACGAACAAAACCGTTAGAGTAAATATAGTTTACTTTACACCAAACGAAAGATTGAACTTTGGTCTATAAATATATATAAAAAAGTCTATTGAAATAATTTGAATTATAAGAGATATCTCGAACTCAAAATGTACTGTTTTAGTGGTTGAAATTTGTCCAATTGCAAAGGTTTACAGACAATTCCATATCTTTGGAAGTATGCAAGTGACGTTTGATTGGATGGCAGTTTTAGAAAGTTAAAATCTTGACAAATCCAAAGGTATCTATATATTATTGTCAAAATATCCCGGTCGAGCACCATTGAGCTTTAAGCACGGTTTACACGCTACGATAAATCGTAACAATTTATCGTTACAATAAATCGAAAGTGTGAGTACTGTTTACATGCTACGATTTCTTGTCCAATCTCATTGACGAATATTTAACTTTTGATAGTTCTTTCTTATAAACCGTACGCAATGCATACATTTTTTTAACAGCAGTGTTTCTGTCTGCCAACGGATCAAACTCCTTGTATTTTTGAACGAGCGCTATGTGCGCAAGATCTTTTTTATTCCTGTCGGAGTATTCTTTGCTCTTAATGAGCCACAAGCAGGTAAAACTCCGACGTAGTTCAATAAATTCAGTCAAGAACTCTTGAGGAGTTTGAGCTGCCTTGCTATCAATTGAATAAAAACAACACAAGGTAAAAAAAACACTTAAAACAGAATCAGGGAACTAGTGCCACAGCCTTTCCGGTGAACGGCCCTTGCAAACTGAGTCAAATCGTAGCGATAAATGGGCGCTACTGTTTACACGTTTCAATTTATCGTTACGATTTGCAGAAATTGATGCCGGTTAGCACCAACCATCCAATCCAATTCTAATAAATCGCTACAATGTCCTGTTTACACGCAATGGTAAATTGTAACAATTCGATTACAGTCGGCAAAACGTTTACAGAAAACTAAAATTTTAAAACGATGATTACATATGTAAATATAAGTTTTTAAAAAAATATGTAAGTACAAAAATTAACGTTTAAATCATTTTCTTTCCAACGGTTTTTGTTTTATTGCGATTGGATGATTTTTAGTGGGTGAAATATTCAATACAAAGTAACGTTGTCATTGAGTAGTGTCAGACCAAAGCCTAGTGCTTTGAGTGCTCAATAGGGTTAAAAGCACTCTTATACCACAACCAAAATTGTCTCTAGTTTACATTGAATTTGATTGAAATATGCTTTACTCATTACAAAAAAGTGTTAATACTATTTTCTTTCTCCTAATTTGCTCAGGTTGATTTAATTAGTAGTAAAACATTTTTTTATATTACTAATGAGTTAATGATATTTTATAAAGCGTTATTAAAACAAAATATAATATATGTAGTTTGAATTACAAACAAATAGCCTAAATGTTTCATCTTTAGAGAAATATTATACTCAATTTTTATTAATATTTCTCCATGATTACACCAACAGGAGGTGAGCGGGCTAGATGTAATTTTACTTTTACAAATTTAATTACGTTATTAAGTAATTTTTACAAGGTGAAATTCAGAAGTGGTTTTGCAAAGTAATGAAAGGCACATCAATTTCAAATCACGTATTTCAAGTTTATTATACATTATACAGTTTAAACAATTACGTCCATCCATGTTGAGTTTGAAAACACTTTTCTTTAAAACACACTACACTACTATAGGCTACTACGTTTAAAACTTTAAAAACAAAAGTACAGTAGAACTCCAACTATCCGGATTAATTGGGACCGGACCCGATCCGGATAATCAAAAATCCGGATAGTTGGATTTTTCTCGAAAAAAGGCAGTTTTTAGGAAAAACCGTAAACAAAACACAATAGAGAACATTTACGGTATTTATTATGAAAAAACAATATCAGTGACAATGTTTACATTACGTAATATTTACAAACAATACTAAATCACTGTAAAATACATTATTTTTGAACATACCAGGCAAAGTCAGCTATTTTGCTACCTTAAATTGATTCCGCGCCACCAAGTCTCGCATCCGTTTCACTATGTTCTTATTCAAATCTGATCCGGATAATTGGCGATCCGGATAATTGGAGTCCGGATAATTGGAGTTCTACTGTACAGTAAATCAGTTTTACACTGAACGAATCGCACTGAAGAGTTGTGCTGCAGCACAAGAACAGTGAAAAAGTAGTGATGGTGAAACGTAAACAACAACAAGACTGAACTGAATGAATGACAAAACAGACAACTGTGATTTCTCGGTGTTAGCTGAAGGCACGACGTTTATTGATTCGCCGCCGAACGCACGAAGCAGCGGCCGCATCTCTCTCTCACAAACACGTCAGTGTGCAGGCGTACATTTAGTTTGAGTCAAACAAATAACTTGGCATTAGCTCATTCATGACTACATCTATGTCAGACGCTCATACGCATCCTGTTGTAAAACTGGAATGGAGTTTTAGTTTTTTTCTAAAACACAGTACTGTAATATTATTTCCCAAATTCCAGTTTTTTTTGCCGTTTTGCCGCTCCTAAAAATTTGTTGCTATGGGCACGGGCCCACTTTGCCCCATGCTAAATCTGGCCCTGCTTCTCGTAGAGAAGTGGGGATTTTCAACTAAGGACTGCATAACATCTAATGTTTTCTCTTCATGAATTGAAGGAGCCCTTCCTGACTGACTTGGGTCTGTCTTTTACAGAATGTGTCTCATTAAACCGTTGAATAATTCTTGCCACAGTAAACCTCGTTATGGGATTGATTTGGTTTCGAAACTCGTCATTGAATAAGTCTGCTTCACTGTATGATCTCTTACGGTTTCCATAACCTCTCATCATGAACACAGTAATTCTTTAAACTTTAAACTCAAAACATTCCATAATAGAAATAAAATAACTAATACTATTAGCCAGAAGAGTGAACTTGAACTGAAATAATTGTTGATGGCAACCTAAGCTATGAACTAATAAAATGCAAGTGAGTAGAACATAAGAGAAAGTCCTAAGTAGATTGTTGAAATTGGTTGGTAAGATAAGAACACGGGAAATTCCAAAGAATGTTGACTTAATGTAACTAACAACAGAATAAGGAAATAAATTCTTTTACTATTGTAAATAGTATTTTACTCTGTTAAATGAACCTTTTCATTCTTTCCATGATGTTTGCATTAGATAAGGAGTTGAAAACTTGTTTTTTTAATAACTTTGGGAAGTACTTTGCTCGTATTTTGGAATGGCTGTAGTTTTTGATAGGGGCAACATAAAGACCTCTAGTTTGCGCCATTTGATTTCTTTTTTTATGTCATTTAAAAAAGGGGTCACATGATAAGGGTTTGCATTTGAAAATTTTAAGTTGCTCCCTTTACCTCCCTTTAGAATAGGGGGGGCGAAATTTTTAACCACCTAAAAAAGTAAAAGAAATGTTATAATAGGTGTGGTCAAAGTCTCACATTGATAACTCAGGCCGTTTAAATTGTATCCAGGTGTGCCAGGATATTAAACTCACCCTGTAGGCTATATATATAAAATATATTTTAAAACTGTATTCAAATCGATTTAAAGAATAATGAAATAAATAGTTATTAATAACTAGGCAAATAACTCAATTAAAAATAAACTAGGGGATCTGCCCCTGGACGCTTCGCGTCCCAACCCCACCTCGGCCCAACCTCAGATGGCTAGTAACCTCAGATGGCTGCTTCGCTTCGCTCGCAGTTGGAAAACTCGCTAATCTTTGGCTCGTTTGTACCTGGGTGACCTAGCATCGCTCAGTATTTTTATCATCTGGATTGTATCTATCTATAATGTATCTATTCGAATACTTACTGACTTTAAAGGTGGTATAAAAATAAGTTGAATCTATTAGCCTTCAAGTGACTAAAATGGTATAAAAAGAAGTTCAGATTTTAAATTTTATGCACATTTTTGCAGACATAAGACCTAGCGCATTCGATTCCTGATGTCAAAAAACCCCTATATGCAAATTTTCATCAAAATCGTTAGAGCCGTTAGCGAGATCCCTGAAATAAATTTATAAATAAATATACAAGAATTGCTTAATAAAATAAGATAATCAATAATAAAGTGCGTAAAAGCAGCTTTCTCTAAACAGTGAAGCGGGTCAATGTTTTTACGGGAGCTAATAGTGCAGTGACTGCCATATGTTTCCATTGCTTACGAGCACTCCGTTCTGGTTCTGGCAGGTGAATGTGAATATTTCGTCGACGGTACTAGGTAGTCACGGGAGTAAAAAAATAATACCAGGTTAACCAGATACAGTTACTACCACTGACAGACAACAGGTACAGACTACAGAGCAATTAATTACTGTTTGATTGACTTGTAGACTAGACGAGTAGATGAAGATGACCAGACCTACCCCCCCCCTCCTATACACCCTCACCTACAATGTAAAGCTCTGTTTGAATGTAATCTTTATAAATAAAAATGTAAATGTGCGTTTGTTCAAAATCGGTAATCTCCGAAAGTTCTTCAGCGATTGCTTTGAAATTTTGACACAAACTTTCATTTGAATACAAGCGAGTTTTTATATACTTTTTGAAAAACGGCAGCATCTGTTGAACATAAAAACAACAAAAAATATACTCAATATTTAACAAAAATGTAAGCGCCATTACATAATATGTTTATTGGCTATAACAGCGTTTCCCAACCGGTGGGTCGCGGACGGATTTTAGGTGGGTCGTGGGTTGGCTCTTGAAAATGTACCGAAATTTACTGATTCTTCAGAATCAATTTTCATTTTAACAAATTTTTTTATAAGCGGTTTTTACCATAAAAATTATTATATGTGGTGCAAAGCTTAGGGGTGAGGGATGAAACGAGAAAAGTAGAATCATACCCTCGCGCTCGGACACCGTGCGTACAGTATCCGTGCACGATTTGGCAACGCGGCCCCCCCCCCCCCCCCCGACCAGAGCGACCGGTTTTCTCCCACCAGGTCTCTCTCTCTCACTCGCACACAGTCCCAGACTCGGCTCTTGTTCTCGGTCTGGCAACTGCATTTGCCCGCGTAAGAACGGACGAAAGTGGCTTGATACTTTTTCTAGCATTGTTTTGGTTTAAAAGTAGTGAAGTAGTGTTATGACTATTTACAACGATGGAGAATTGGCTGAAAACTGGGTCTGTTAAGAGAAAACAGGGATCCACTGACGAAGGTGAGCTTAGTCGTCCTTCTACTAGCAATGACGTTAAAGTGCCTCGAGTATCATCAAATGTTAAGAAAGGGAAAAAAAGTTTCGAAAATATTGTCCTGAATACCTCCATTACGGATTTACGTTTATAGGAATCCGATGAAGAACTACACCCCAATGCGTACTTTGTTTTGAAAACTTGGCTAGCGAAAGTATGAAGCCTTCAAAACTTCAGAGGCTCATTTCAACAAAACATCCAGAATGCTTGAATAAACCTTTGATATTTTTTCAAAGTAAGAAAAAAGAACTGTTTTCAACTCGGTCGAATATGGAGAATGTGTCATCGGGGAAAGGTAATAAACAAATTACCATGGCCTCATACCAGCTGTCTTTGCTAATAGCAAAAAATGGTGCTCCGCACACAGCAGGTGAGAACCTTATTTTGCCTGGGGCAAAAATAATTTTGTCACTTCTGTTTGACGAAAAAGCAGGTCAACAGATAGGTCAAATATCCCTGTCCAACACTACAGTGAAACGTAGAATCGACGAAATGTCTGTTAACGTAAAGGAGAGTTTGATATCTGCTATGAAAGAAAGTGACTTTTATTCTTTACAATTGGATGAAAGTACAGATATTGCTGACAACGCTAATTTGTTATGTTTTGTGAGGTTTAATTTCAATGGGTCAGTTGAAGAAGAAATGTTGTTTTGCCAGCCACTAAAGACCAGTACAACTGGCCAAGACATTTTCGATTCCTTGGATTTTTTTATTCGTGAAAATTTAATTAATTGGTCCAAATGTGTCGGGCTTACGACCGATGGAACTCGTGCTATGTCGGGAAAATATACGGGACTAGTAGCTAGTACAGATTGTGAACTTTATTAAAGCACAATCTAAAAACTCAAGGTTGTTCGCTACATTGTGAAGTGCGTTGGTTGTCACGGGGAAAGGTGCTTTCCAGATTGAACTTCGAGACGATTTTAGATTGTTGTTGTTGCCATTAGAGAACGATGGCAAAGAAAAGGCCAAAAATTTTCTCCGTGATTGCCTCAATGATGAGACTTGGCTGAAACTGGCATACCTAGCTGACATTTTTAGCTCTCTGAACATCCTCAATTTGACGTTACTAGGAGAAGTTGGACATCGATTTTTCGTTCAAGATAAAGTTAATTCCACTATTAAAAAAGTTGATAGATGGAATCAAAAGGTTAAAGCAAAAAAATTCGATGCATTTTCATTAATGAACAAATTTGTGGATTTCCATGAGCTGACAGTCGATCCAGTAATTTCAGAAATGATACTTCAACACTTACAAGGCTTGTCATCCGAACTGAGGTGATACTTTCCACCAATAGCAGCCACTAATAAGTGGATACAAAATCCATTTGATGAGGATAATTTAAAGGACTTCAACTTAGCAGCAACCCAGGTATTAACTTTATTGTTTTAATTTTTTCAGGTGCTTTATCAGTTTTATTTCTCCAGATTGAATATAGCGGTTAAAAGAATGTTCTATGAATGATATTTAAAATTATTGTTAAATTTTTGTTCTTAACGTGCTTTTAATGGCCTTAATTATATTGGTCTAATTAAGTATCCAATATAGTTTTCTAACTAGTTTCTAATTAGACCACTTAATCACATAGTTTTCTGAATTTTAAATGCTAGCTATTTACGTTCTCGTGAGAATACAATTTATTACTTTCAGAAACAGCCATAAAGCAGGGTGGTTGACCTACATGCTGCAGCTTTTAAAGGTTGAAATAATTGCTTCTAGTAAAAATCGGTTTTTTTTTTCTCAGGAAGACGCTTTAATTGAATTGTCCTGTGACTCCACCATGAAAACTATGTTCAAGGAGAAAAGCTTGACCTCATTTTGGCTGAATGTTAAGCCAAGCTATCCAGTTTTATATGAAAAGGCAATAAGATTCTTAATGGTTTTTTCAACAACATATCTTTGTGAGCGTGCCTTTTCAACCTTGTTGCACATCAAGAATGAGTATAGGAACAGACTGGATGTTGAAAGTGACTTGCGCCTCAAAATTTCTAATTTTAATCCTGACATTGAATCACTAGTTCAGTCAAAACAATGCCAAAAGTCACACTAGCCTTAGAGACAAATGATTTGTAATATTGAATAATCAATAAACTCTATATTTGTTTATTATTAAGCTGTGTACATAGATTATATTTAATATAAATGTAATAAAAATATATGTATATAACCACTGGTGGGGGATGGGTCGCAGAAATAGATAAATATCCGAAGTGGGTCGCCAAACATAAAAGGTTGGGAACCACTGGGCTATAATAACAGTAGTCAGCTGTTTCCTCTATAATATTTCCATTTATCAGCTGATTTCAAACTTATAACAATTAATTAGTTGTACTAGGGGAGACCCCTGCGTGCTCCGCACGCCAACCCCCGGTGCGACCTTCTAAAAACATATGTTATGCTTTATTTATAATAAAAGTGTAGGATTAATAATAACCTCAACACTAAGATGGTAAATAATGTTAAATGTTCAAATCAAATTATTTCTTATATTTTATAACAGCAGTAATAATAAAGGTTAAAAGAACCAGTAAGGCTCAGGTCTACACTTAATCAAAAACCTAACAAAAAAGTTATAAATATTAACCTCAAAACTAAGATGGTAAATAATGTTAATTGTTCAAAACAAATTAGTTCGTAAATTTTATAATTTGAATGAATAATTCATTTCCTCCCTTATAAAAATCAATATTTACTTCCACAAAGCAGCTGTATTAGTTAGTTTCTTATTATAAACAGCTGTTTTGTATTAAAATGTTTTATAACCTTCTGAATACTGTAATCATCATTATTTACATCCACGAAATCAGCTGGATTAGTTTGTTTCTTATTATAAACAGCTGTTTTGTATAGAAATGGTTTTTAAATATTTTCCATGTTAATCTTATGGGGAAAACCCGACCTTTGAGATTAGCTCACGCCATTAAGGATAAGAATTTTTGACATCTAAAACCTTATTGCAAAACTACGAAATGAGACGAATTTTTTGAAACCTCAAACATTAAAATTGGTCCAGAAATAAGGGAGGAGTTGTGTTTACAAAAAACGGCTTCACGTATCTATCTATCTATACATAATTAATTTGCTAGTGGTTATTTTGTGAGTAGAACTCCTCCTAGAGTTTTTAACCGATTTTGATGTTTTTGGTGTCATTTTACAGAGTTCACTCTGAAGTTGTGCTTCCCTTAAAATGAGCTCAATGTATGTTAAGGGCTTCGCCCCAGTGGCCCTCAAAGTTGCCATGTTAATCTTATGGAAGGTCAATCTTAAGGAAGAAGAAGAAAGATTTCTTTTGATTTTATCAGGGGCACAAAAAACAGCTGTTCGTATGAAAAGCTTAAAACAGCTGATTTTTATCAACAGCTAATGATCAAAAACTGAATATAATTTTAGGTTAGGTAAATCAAGCAATAGCGAAGCATTGCCATGTCCACTAGTTATATATAAAGATATCTAACTTTTAAGATAGGTTTTTGTAAACAAAGCCATCTGTTGAAGTAAAAACAACAAACACCACACACTATCTATACTAAAATTATAAAGAGAATATAATTTGCTTATATGTAGGGAGTAATCTCTGGAATTACTGAACCAATTGAAATTTTGTTTAATAAAAAGCCACACTATCCTTGAGTAACATAGGTTTGAATTCATATTGATAAAACATTTTTTATTTAAATATTTGTAAATTTAGTCAGAACAAATTCACAGGATCAAGTTCGTTGTTAAACCCATAGCGTCTAACAGCTGTAATACCAAAGTAAATAAGCAACATTATGAAAAACTAAAAAACGACATTTGAAAAATGAAACTTATATCATTTACAACGTACTGTGCAAAGATGTGCACTAAAACATAAATTATGTGTGTATGTTGCCGTTAAGACAGGTAAAATAAATTAAACATAATTTTAGGTTAGGCTGATGATGAACCAACACATCTTGAATGTATTTAGATTCATTACCATAGCAACTAATTGAATAAAATAGCAGATAAAACAATTGATTCAGATGTACAGCTTAGTACAAAATAATATTTTAAGTTAGGCCTAAACTGAACCAACACATGTTTCAACACACACAAACCAATAAAAACTTGTGTTATGGAATTTAAAAAATAAGAAAAAACTATGTTACATCATTATTAAAAATAGATAAGACATTATTATAATGTGATAGTAATTTAATAATAATTTAATTTATTTTTTGATAATATATGGTAGTTGGTAGCTTTATTTTCCACGCTTGACAATTAATTGCCAAACGCCTCTCTCATGCTTAGCATATGCGACGACCTGTGTGCCGACTGATGTAAATGATTGGGGAACCGCTAACGGGGCGTCGAGCAATCGTCAAGAGTGAGAAGCGTAGTCGTTTCGTTGTAGGTGCATTTCAAGCGTTGTGCACTGCAGCCCTCAAGCTTAACGATTACGCACGTGGGTGGTTGCAAACCTGCCAACGTAAAGACCAACTTAATACTGCTGTTCTGTGGGGCCAGATGAGAAACAATTAATATAAATTGTTGAATGCATAAGCTACCTCTACTATTGATAGTAAATTGCTATTTTATTTATCTATTTAGTGTTTGTCAATAATTTCTGTACCTATTCAATTTAATATGAATTGTTTAATTTATAAGCTACCCAGATCCCCATTGATAGTAAATTACTATGGTGTTTTTTAAAACTATTTTGTGTTTGTATTTAATTTCTGTAGATAAACATTTTAATATCAATTGTTTAATACTTAGGCTAACTATCCTATTGGTGGTAAATTACTAAAGCTAATTAAATTAATTAAAATTATTTTTGATTGGAAATACTGTATGAACATAAACATGATAACATTCATTATTAAATCCATAAGCAAAAAGTCAGAACATTTTAGTATACATCATTTTAAAGTTAAGGTTCTTTTTTAAGACTTTGTATTTTATATTGTAATGATTTTGTAATAATCGTATACAACGACTTTGTGTATATTTGTACTTAATAATATCAATTAGTCCAGTCAATAAATGCATTGTAGAGTGTATGGAATATACGATAATTTTTGACTTTAGGACTTTGTTAGGAGTAGTTAGGAGGTAAACATACTAAAAGTCCCCACCCCTGCATAAGGCGGTAGGGGGGGTGGAAAGGTCCCATTTTGAGGTTTTTCGCTTATATCTCGGAAACGGTGCACTGTAGAAAAAAAATGTTTCAAATAAAAATGAAAGTTTATTACATTTCCTATAAAACAGTTTCTGTATATATTTTTCCACTTCCCAACGGTTTTCGAGATATAAGTTATTGAAAATCAACAATTTTTGAAAAAATCGTGTTTACCTCACTCTTTTTGTTAAACATTTGCTTATAATGCCTCCCACGACCGTTTCTCAGAAAAATGTTCAGAAACAAAGTTGTAAAGCATTAAATTTCCTTCAATTTTATATAAACTTTTACTTTCTCACTATACTATAGTATAGAGAAAGTATAGTGATCGCAAAAAAAAATCGATGTTGAGATTTTTGTGGAAATATCCGTTTTGGGACCCCCTGAGTCCAAAAAAGTGGTTTTTACAAAATGTCTGTCTGTATGTATGTCTGTATGTATACAAAGCTAGAGAGAAAACTATTAGATCGATTTCAACCAAATTTGCACCAGACATGTCCAGTACGCCTGTATAGATGCACGAAAAACGGTTTTGAAAAA
>JAGFPH010004114.1:93106-113684 GCA_018207615.1 Philaenus spumarius
CTACTTTAAATCACCTTTCCTACCCCACCTACAATTATGAAGTCACAGTGAATCTGTTTAATAATTTAAATATGTTTGTGAGAAAGTATGTGCCAGTTCCTGGTACCGTTTATTGCAATTTTATCTTCAACCAATCAAAAGTTATAAAATTTCTTAGATGTACGCTTAATTTCGATGTTCCTCTAGAAATTAGTATGTTGAGAGCCTGTTGCGTTTTAACTGCTGCAACTTGCTATCATGATGAAGAACAATACTTTAACAATGGAAATAAGGTAATTTAAATTGAAATACAACATTTTTTTATAAATTACTAGGGGAAACCCCTGCGTGCTCCGCACGCCAACCCCGTTGGAACATTCTATGCACATAATCATGTTATGTTTTTTTTATAATAAAGATTTAGGATTAATAATAACCCCAAAACTAAGATGGGAAATAATGTTAAATGTTCAAATCAAACAATTTTGTATATTTATTTTACAACAGCAGTTATAATGAAGGTTAAAAGAACCAGCAAGGCTCTGGTCTACACTTTAATAAAAACTTATCCTAAGAGTTAGAAATACGAAAAATAGTTGCTTCAAAGTTTGAAATCAGGTGTTAATCGAAATATTAGAGCAAACAGCTGTTTTGCCTCTTATTTTATTCAATTGGTTGCTATGGTAATTCATCAGTCTAGGCCTTAAAGTAAGAATATTTTCCGACTAAATTTACGAAGTTCCTCTAGAAATTAGTATGTTGAGAGCCTGTTGCATTTTAACTGCTGTAACTTGCTACCATGATAAAGAACAATACTTCAACAATAGAAATAAGGTAAGTGTAATTGAAACACAACACTTTTTATAATTAATTATAGCTTTTATTATATTAGTATGAATCATACAATGAAAGTACAATGAAGTATCATGGACTGATAGAGGCTGTTTACCACGACAAATGTCGGTTGGTCTTTGTGAGACCGTTATATCAGAAACCCTCAACTTCCACGTGTGAAGACTATGTTTCAAACGCAATGGAACAGGTTAGTGACTTACTGGAGGATAATAGTGACTGTCAGTTCACTGTAAACGAAATTATGGACGCTATTACGGGGAGGAAACCTGAGTGGAGAACTATCAAAATAGAACTGTTGAAGGTATATGAGGTTCAAATACTCGTGATCGCAGGATCCAACAGATTCAAGGTACCAATAATTTGTTTTAGAGACACCGGGTACAAATTGCTAACCAATACTTGGTATGATAACAAGGAAAACAATGATAAAGAAGAGCGACTAAGGATCGCCCGAAAAGGTACTGAAATAATTAGGCAAGATATTCAGAGTGAAGTGTACAATTATAACACTTGCCCGCCTAGAAATAACTTCTTGAAGGATGCAGATTATCTCCCAAAATCCCTCCAAACCTTTCTTGAGGAGGTTATGTTGAAAAAGCTAAGAAAACGTAGGAATCGAGGAAGAAGTGTGTTGCTATTGGGCATGTGATCACATCAGTTGCCAGGCCTTGAACCTTTTTGTCACCCATACTGATAGACATCTCCCTTCTGCTCCACAGCAAGTATGCCTCTAAGAACATGATTGATCTTTTAGCAAGTCGGGGTTTCAGCTCATCTTACTATGAAGCACAAAAATTGGAATTATCTGCGATTGCCCCACGCTCAGGTGACCTACAAGCCAGCTGTATTCAACCAACTTTTTTTTGATAGTGTGGATTTCAATGTTTGCACCATAGTCGGGCTGAATACCTTCCACGCTAAGGGTGGGATTAAATGTGTCACTCAATCCAAACATGTTGAAAGAGGTTCAGAAATACCAAGATTAAATTACCATCAATCGTTGTAAATACATTCATTATATGATTCGTCATAATAAAATAAAAGTTCTCAGGACTTGCGGCACCTTAGGACGCGAAGTGTTATTGATTTTTCGCAAAACGTCGTGATTGTGTTTTGTGTTTGTTGTGTAACGCGAAGCCTTGCTTCGAAGAATTTTGATTTGACGACACCACGTCATGTCTAGCAACTGTACATTTGGAACAGCAGTAAAGGTGGGTGAAGTCCATTAAGAGTTTAGTATATGTACTATAATATTATAAAGAGGTAACATTTGTTTGTTTGTTTATTTGTATGTATGGGGTAATATCTAGAACTACTGAACTGATTGAAAGAATAGTTTTACTAATAAAAAGTTTTACTATCCCTGAGTAACATAGACTATAATTCATTTTGATAAAAACATTTTTTATTTCAATATTTGTAAATTTAGTCGGAAAAAATTCTTACGTTATGCCTAGACCGATGAATTACCATAGCAACCAATTGAATAAAATAAGAGGAAAAACAGCTGTTTGCTCTAATATTTCCATTAACGTCTGATTTCAAACTCTGAAACAACTATTTTTCGTATTTCTAACTCTTAGGTTAGGTTTTTATTAAAGTGTAGTCCAGAGCCTTGCTGGTTCTTTTAACCTTTATTATAACTGCTGTTATAAAATAAATATACGAAATAGTTTGATTTGAACATTTAATATTATTTCCCATCTTAGTTTTGGGGTTATTATTAATCCTACACCTTTATTATAAAAAAAACAACATGATTATGGTCATAGAATGTTCCAACGGGGTTGGCGTGCGGAGCACGCAGGGGTTTCCCCTAGTAATTTATAAAAAAATGTGTTTCAATTTAAATTACCTTATTTCCATTGTTAAAGTATTAATCTTCATCATGATAGCAAGTTGCAGCAGTTAAAACGCAACAGGCTCTCAACATACTAGTAATTTTTAAAGGAACATCGAAATTAAGCGTACATCTTAGAAATTCTATAACTTTTGATTGGTTGAAGATAAAATGGCAAAAGTGTATATAACATTGAAGGAAATTGAATGCTTTACAACTTTGTTTCTGAACATTTTTCTGAGAAACGGTCGTGGGAGGCATTATAAGCGAATGTTTATCAAAAAGAGTGAGGTAAACACGTTTTTTTCGAAAATTGTCGATTTTCAATAACTTATATCTCGAAAACCTTTGGGAATTGGACAAATATGTACAGAAACTGTTTTATAGGAAATGTAATTAACTTTCATTTTTATTTGAAACATTTTTTTTTACAGTGCACCGTTTCCAAGATATAAGCGAAAAACCTAAAAATGGTCCCTTTCCACCCCCCCTCCCGCCTTATGCCCACCTCCCAGGGGTGGGGACTTTTAGTATGGTTATCTCCTAACAAATTCCTAAAGTCAAAAATTATAGCATATTCCATGCACTCTACACCCCTCCTTTGAGCACTCATTGACTGGACTAAATAGCTTGATAACTGTATTTATGAAATACATCTTCAGATTTAATTTAAATTACAAAAATGTCACATATTAAACAAACTAAAAGTGGCAATTTACTGTCTAGTGGCGGTAAGTCGACCGTAGCTCATTCTAGTCGTCAACAAAATAACCATTTTTAAAATTTCAAGATCAGCGCATCCTGTTGTGAAATATTTGACACTACTTGAACTTGTACTTCAAAAATCTTTCACTAAAGAATGCATTAGGTGGCCTATCTAGAATGTCCATAATCAAAGGCATTACACATTTTAATATTTCCTTAAAATTAATAAATGCCAAATTTCAGATCTCTAGCTTTAGGCTTTAAGGAATGAAAACCAATTTATAGTTTTTAGGGGTTGTTATCACAATTACACTCCTTAGCAGCACGTAACAAAATGTAAAACTAGTTTAGGCCTACTTTTTATGTATTTTTCTAGAAATAAATGTATAAAATTTCAGCTTTCTAGCTTTAAGGGACGTAAATAAAAAATATGTATAGTTTTAGGGGTTGTTTAACACTTTGAGGCTATATATTTTTAACTCCTTTCTTAGTGCGCCTCTAGTGCCTGTAAGCAATATGTGTACCAAATTTCATGTTCCTAGGCCATATGGTTTTTTAGATATAAAACAACCAATATTTATGGTTTTTTAGGGTTGTTCAACCCTTAAACGCGAAATATTTTAAAATCCTTTCTTAGTGCGCCTCTAGCACTTATGAGCAATATGTGTACCAAATTTTATGTTCCTAGGCCATATGTTTTTTTAGATATAAAACAACCAATATTTATGGTTTTTTAGGGTTGTTTCAACCCTTAAACGCGAAATATTTTAAAATCCTTTCTTAGTGCGCCTCTAGCACTTATGAGCAATATGTGTACCAAATTCCATGTCCCTAGGCCATATTTTTTTTAGATATAAAACAAAAAGTGTGTCCCGACCTTTAGGTGGCCTATCTAGAATCATTGTATTTGGATAACCTAATAGAAATCCGATCCAATGCAATATTTTGTTCCACTGGAAATTCGACTTTTGTGGCGCTATCTATTGGGGAAACGACGGAAGCTGTTTGAAACACCAATGCTACTAATGATTTCTCCCGCGAGCCTTGACCGGGTTTTTAAGTATTGTCAAAAAATTACTAAAATAAGCTAAATGTCTGCAGACATGATTGTGCATCAAAAACTGCAATAACCATTATTTTTTAGAGAGCAGTATTTATTATTTAATGTCATGAATCAGACCGTAAGTAGCAGGTAGCTAGGGTACAGACGCCAAGTTATTGTGTACAAACTATATAGGTCTAAGGCAAGAATCGCCTGAGTAGTTTCGATTTGGCCCATGACTCATGATACGAAGTATGTGTATTGTTTATCGTTTACAAAAGGTTCTCTAGTTTATAAATGGTAGTCGAAAACTTTTCTTTTTTGAGGCCGGAAAACTTGACAAAACTTCATGAGAAAGATATTACAGAAAAAGCAATTTGTCCTCATAAATAAGTATCCTGATGACTCAATGACCAGCTAACGGGAGAAATATTGTCGTTCAGGTCATTGTTATCAGATGAGATTGCCGCAAAAAAAAAACTGTCAGAGATATAGCAAAACTGCTGATTGAAGAAAATAATTTGCTCTTAAGAACCTTTCCAAACCTTGCCACAACGGTGTGCAACTGTGCCTCACCCTACCAGTGACGACTGCAACCAGGGGCGGATCTTGGCATGTGCGACCTGTGCCACCGCACAGGGCGCCATCGGCACCGGGGCGCCATGACGATGGAAAAAAATTGTGGTACTTGTAATTGGAAAATAAGGAGAATAATAGAAAATAATTTTTTTGTCTAATATTCCTTATATTATAACAACAAAAGTGCATGAGGCGGCAGGAAACTAAAAGTGTTGGGGGTGGGGGGCGCGGCGTATACTTCCGAAAATCCGAGCCGGACGGTCGCCAATCCCGCCGGAAGCGAAGCGACAGCGAGTGTGTATTTAAAAATAGCTGCATAGTTTCTGCGAAGCGGATTATAGGGCAGCGGAGTGGGGCGCCCCACTCCGCTGTCCTGAGTGGTGGGATGGGTATGGAGGAATATTTCACCCCCACCTGTCACAGCACAATTCCATATAACCTCCTCAAATCAGCCAATCAGCCATCGAGCCATCAAACTTTTTAGTAACCACATTATCGGCATAATCTATTGACTGATATGAGAAATAGTCCAATTACTGTAAGTTCCAATAATTAGCATGTCGACAAAAAAAACCTTCGGGTAATCTTATCTTCTAAAGCGAGAGATAATTGTCTGTCTGCTAAATGGATCTGGAATCTCCGTCTAAGGATTTTTGATTTTTTGATTTTATATGGGGCTTTTGGCCACGAGAAATCGATTGGAAGTTGTCACCAGTCTGGGAAAATTTGTTTTCTACGTCTTTTTATTAAATTAAAAAGTGAAATTTGTCCATTTTAAACAATACAAAGCACAGCTGATGCAAATGTTTTCAATGTCATTACAATAATCATCTGTTTTCTTCTAAACGAAGCACAGCTGATGCAAATGTTTTCAATGCCATTACAATAATCATCTGTTTTCTTTTAAACTGTATTTTATTAGAGGTAAGCCTAATGTTGTATCTATTTATAGTTACCATGGAAACGAATACTTCTGCTAAATAAACATACCCTTTATTTAGTTGTTTAATGTTATAGGCCTAACCTAAACGATGTTCACGGAAATTTGCAATAATAGTTATTGAAATCATAGCCCTGCTTATAATCGAGCTTTAGCTCGGTCTCCTGGTACTTTTTATAGAAAAAGAAAGGCTGATTGTGAAAAACAAGACCAACAGCAAGCTAAAGCATAAGCAGATTTTTCCGTGGTGCCTCTGGATCAGCTGATGCTGGAGCTGGACCCTCAGATGATGACGTGCTTGGATTACAATCTCAAAATTATGAACTTGGGGATTGCATGTAAAAGAGAATATCATTTTAGTACCTTTAAAATTATATACGCTGTTTAGCAAGTTACAATACTAACTGTGTGCTAAAATTCGCAAAAAATATTAAATTAACCCCAATCCAAAAGTGTTCTGTACCTTTTTTGTAGAGAAAGGCTCAAAGAATTCATATATGCAATTAAAAAATGTATTGACACAAAATTGTTAAAGTTATTAGCTCAAGAAACAAAAAATGTTCAGTAACGAAAGGAAAAAGTTCAACTTTAGGCAGGGCTTTACTCGTAATTTTTCCAGTACCGGAACGCTGCCGAACTAAACAAAAATACTCCGCCGGAAAAATTTGAAATGTTCACTTCTAAAACCCCTATTTTACGTATATCTTTGGCGAGTTAGAGGGTGCAGATAATTTGCTTACTTTTTATAAGAAAAGTAGGCCTACACACAATATGTACTGTAACTATTTTTGTACTTGTACATAGCACATAGCAAATTTTAAAGACACATATAATTTTAAGCAAAAACTTGGCAAAATGTCTCTTTTTTAGTTAATAACCTTTATCAGACATTTAAATCCTCGGTAAAAGACTATAAACCTAAGCAATTTTTATGTATTATATCAAGAAATTACTTTTCTTACACAAAAACAATTAAACACAAGCAAGCTTTAGGCTATCACGAGAACAAAACACACACGCTAAATCACCGTGCGGCCAATGTACCTACGTTTAAATATGTTTCTCTTTCGGGGTGCCTTTCGACCTTGTATTTGTGATGGCGTTTGTTAGTGTACATCTATTGTTTGTATGTATTCCGTGTTGTCCTCTCATTTGGGATATTTATTATTTAATTAATTAATCGTGAAATTAAAATGAGTTATTCGAGAAGTATTAATCACTAAATGTGGTCCAAATTATATCACATTTGGTCTTATTTTGATTACAATAATCTCATTAATATACTATATTATATAATATAAACTTTTTCATGCCAAACAAGTTTATTATATTATAAAAGTTAAGTATCTCTGGTTTTTAAACTTTTCAGCCGCCTCTACTTTGAATCATCGGGCTCTTATCTGAAGTCGCGAGGCTGGCAAAAATACGTATGGTGCTTCCAAGTTGTCCCCATTTCGAGCTGAGTTAAAAAATGTGGGAAACTTTACTGTAGTTGGCTCGCATAATCACAACGCACTGTACTGTAGTAGTGTGGGTATATCTTGAGGTTTTACGATTGGCGATTGGCGGACGTAAAATTCTGAACTTAGTGTTGAATTAATGTGATTGAGGGAGTGGATGGTCCAGTGCAACGTTACAACAAAATGTACAAAAAAATTCGGCACCAGTAAACGTCTGATTTTAGGCCCACATAACAAGTAGTAAATATTTTTTGTAATTTGTTTCATAAGTGTACAAAAGTTTCGTAATTTAGTTATAAATAGAACTGTATAAAAATATTTATCAATTTCAAATTTGGTATTTTGAAAATAACTGTTTTTATGTTCCTACTACAAGGCTGCTAACAAAACATGCCAAAGTTTGAAATGTAATTTCGGAATATAGCCTATGCTTTGACCAAAAATGAAATATTATTATAACAAAATGTAGAGAATAAATCAAAGAATCAAACTTTCAAATTGTAAATTATCTTTCCATAAAAGTGTTAGACTAAGAATTATTTAAATTTCGAAAGTGAGGTAAATTGCACCCATGCTGTGAATACAGAAGCGGTCGCCTATTACTAGGGTTACCATAAGTTTTCCCAGACCAAATCCAGACACTAATATATAAGGGGCAATATAATACTATACTGGAGGCTTAAATGGCAAGAGAATCAATTAATCTTAACGAACCGCTTTGAAAATAGAAGCATATTTAATGCTTACAATGAATGAAAAATTTTAATATTTAAAATGCTGCAATGGTATCATATTTTCACAAAATAACTAATTATTCCAATTACTTAAAATTATTGATTCAATAAACCAGCAAAATAGATAGATGGAGGTCGATTATTCATTTGTTACTGGGTCTAGCTCCTTCCTCAGTTCTTTGATATTTTTCAGAAGACAAAAATTTCCGACCCTTTCCTCGTTGCTTCATCATTTTTTTTATAAAAATTCTATTCTGTGTTCAGGATTTAAGTTAGCGGCATATATTTGCCGGTCAGTTTTTTATCCCCCCCCCCGTGTCGGGACGCCGGAACCATGCTTCGCACAGGGCGCCATTTACCCACGGTTCTCCCCTGACTGCAACGGCAGAAAGAAGCTTTTCAAAATTAAAGGTTACCGGTATCAAGAATTATTTGAGAAGTACTATGAGTCAATCAAGACTTAGTGATTTGGCGATCCTCAGTATTGAACAACAGGAAACGCGAGAAATTAATGTAGATAAAATTGTGGAAGAGTTTCTTCTTTTGAAAAAACGCAGATTAGGCCAACTTCAATAACTCAGTGTGTATGTGGCTGTAAAACTATGATAAACTGTCTCTACTGAAAATATTAAAATTATTCAATGACATTTTAATATTAAGTGATTGTGTAAATAGTTGTTCATTTACCTAAATAACTTATAAACGAATATCATAAAATGAACAAAACTACAAAATACTCAGTTTAAAGCATCGGCATTGGATAAAGAAATGACACGAGATAATACGAAAAGTATATACTAGAAAGTGACCAGTGCAGAATGATTTTTTGGTAAGTTCATAATCTTATATAAATTGATAATAAGTGACATATTTACAGCCGTGAAAACATAATCACTTGGATTTTTCTAATAATACTAATTTATTTGTTAAAATAATAATCTAATCTCATTAATACTATTACTGCTACATTTAAGAGAAATATAAATCTTATTTCTATACGTTTTTATAACGAAAATTAGTTAAAACCAATAAGAGTGTTTTAGACCAGTTTAAATCGTACTGTTAATAATACATTTATTTCTGTTTATTACTAGTACTTACGTCAAGTAGCAATTTTGAGTTTAGTATATTTTAATACTTTATTACAGCTGTTTCGGTATAACACATACCATCATCAGATGAATAAACACATACACACATAACACTGACACACATTACACATAAATAATTATAACATAAAAGTTTAGGTACTGCAGTACAAGTCAAACAAATATTTTTTTCATCATTCATCTGATGATGGTATGTGTTATACCGAAACAGCTGTAATAAAGTATTAAAATATACTAAACTCAAGATTGCTACTTGACGTAAGTACTGGTAATAAACATTATTACAAAGCAATCAAAAGGCACTATGGAAATTATACATTTATTTCTTTGTATGAAATATAAATTATTTTACTTATTGAATTTACTTTAATTAATATTTAACATATTCTGTAATAATTATTTCATGTCTCAGTAGTAGGTTTTTCATTCGTCCTTGGATCGCGAGTGTAAGAATAACGTACCGGTATACAAAAATTGTATATTTTATTTTATATCAGACATTAGTTAGGCCGAAAACTATCATGGCGTTCGTGCAGTAAAGGAAATGTCAGGTCATATGCCTCGGTTAATGAATAAATTAACCCGTTCACTCGTCAATAGTAATAATGGTTTTAAAGATATTATAGACGGAGGGGGACCCGATGAACAAACTTGCGGGGGGGCCCGCGGGTTCTTATCGCCGCCACTGGATGCATGATCTATTTTATTATTCATGATCTATGCTAGAATGTCCATAATCCATAGCATTGACTATATAAGTACTAGACTAACCGAGCTTACGGGTGGTCTGTACCGCGGTCCAGGACCATGAGTAGACGTAGTACAGGACCATCTCGCTAGGAGTCGTAGGAACAGCACCGGTATTTGGAAAAAGACAGAAACTTGTACATATACACAAAATAGCAGAAAACGTACTTGTTTTCATTATTAGAGTGAACCAAAGGTTGTTGTCACTGAAACTGCCTACTTAATGTTGGCTTATCAGTTTAAAAAACTTCAAAATCGTTCCTTTACCTTGATCTTTATTGCGTATATTACTACCACTCATCTTACTAATATAATAATTCTACTGAAACGTTCACCCTTAAACGTTTGGTAACCCTATTGATACATATTTCTGAAGATCTACCTTGCCGATTTTAGTGCTGTTTGTTATGAATGACAGAAAATGTTGTCATTATTATAAAAAAATTATGAAATGTCAATTTTTTATTTCATGGGCATATTTAAAAGGGCACTTTTTAAGTTTTTTGGGTTTTATATTAAAATCCTACTATTTCTGAAGATCTACTGGCCGATTTTAGTGCTGTTTGTGTTAAACGACAGAAAACGTTGTCATTACTATCACAAAATTATAAAATGTAATACTTACATAGTCAATGTCCATAGTCTGTCCTAGAACCTTAGCACAGAAGAATGATTATTTCTGGCACAGATTCAATCTATAAAAATTCATTAGAAACAACTGTTGAAAGTTGAAGCCTTGATTATACATACAGATATCCCACCTTATGGACTATACGGTGAGAGTACAGTGACTAGATAGAGACAGTGTGGTCAACGGACGTCTTGTTTTCTATTGGCTGCGCCATATTGTTTCCATTTTTCTGCTTACAGTAATGCTATTTAAATAGGAATTAGCTCTTTTCGTGATAATACTGCTGTTATTTCATTGTTTTTCTTGCTTTTTTGTATGGTTTTTCCTAGTTTATGATTTAATTATTAAGTTTATTAAATAGTTCAGTTGTAATTTGGTGTTAACTTAGTGAAAACTGAAATTACAGTCTATAGATAACTGGTCCTTTTTGTGGTTTTGACAGTATTAATTACAAGTATTAAGAAATCAAAATGTAAATAGTAATGTAAACCTAAAATAAAGTTTGTAGGCAATTATTTTTCATTGTATATGATTGTATTTATTATTTTCATTCCTCCCATTAACCTTCTTTCTGGCAAAGAGTACCGTAGCCTACCTGGAGTACTATTTTAGCAATAATTAAGTTGTATTATATATCATTGTACTCAGGACATTCTTCAGATTTATTTGGTACATGGTTTATTACATTATAGTCTACTTTTATCCCTTGCCACTGTAGGTTATTATTAATTATTGCTTGAGTACGTGAAAACTATAACTAGGCCTACCTATTTCTTTCTGTAGGTAATAGCCTACTTACAAAATAATGTGGTAGTCCTAATATATTTTTGTTTATAATAAATTAGGCTTCGTTGTATGCCTTTTTGGAACATATTTTGTTTGTTTTAACCTTTTAAGGTAAAATTTACAATACGCCTACTCGCCATATTTCTTCTTTTCAATACGGTAGCCTACTTACTAAATAATGTGTTTACTATATTTTTGTGTAGGCCTATTTAAAATATATTAGGCTTTATTTTATGCCTTGTCGGAAACATATTTTGTGTTTTTATGAACTTTGTTACTCTTGGAAAAACTAATAATAGGCCTACCTACTAGTTTTTAGAAGACAAAATATATATAAAACAACGCACAAAATTACGCTTGAAGTTATTTTTGGTTATCATATATGTATCCTTTATAATATAGCTTAGAAACGCTAATTTTGCATTTCGAAGTATTCATAATAATTATAATTCATAATTGTTAAAAATTCAACTACACAGACATATTGCTTGTACTTGTCTTATGAAGAAAAATAATAATAGTATATACTTCACAAAATTTAATTAGATTATATAAATGTTTAAATGATAATGTGCACGAGTAGTAAAAAAGTGCCAGCCGGTATTTTCTGTATTCATTCATTTACTGACGAAAATATATCGAAAAAAATGGTTTATGCTTGTCAATTATTGTGACAATGTATTAATTCAATTGCATAAGAACAATTTTGAAGCTGAAATTGGAGTTAAATGCGAAAAATCGTCCCTATGCTAATATAAACCCGTGTTGAGTTGGAAACAATATGGCGGCCAGCGCTCGTTGGCCACACTGTCTGTTATCAAGTCACTGTAGGTGAGAGAATACACCAGCGCATTCTGGGTACAATTAATTGTAATTCTTCAATTTATTGCTATTATTTCATTGCTAATGTGCTGCCCACTAGCGTTCTAAATCTAAAGGAGATTTAAACGAAAAGTGAGAGAGAGAGTAAATCGAGACCTTGGAGCTTGAAGGTATACAGTCTACATCATTTACAGGAAGTAATCTTCCTGTAACAAGTGGGGCAGTATGCGATCAGTTAGTTTGTTTATTTCTTAAAGCTGAAAGCATAACATCTCTCCTTCCAAACCCAAACAACATTTTATCATGTCTATTTAAATTCTAAATATGTATCTCAGGAAAAACTGAATGTAGCATGCATTTTTATGTATTTTGGTAGAACTAACTTTAACAAAATTTATAATACCTACCTAATTATGTTTTAATGTAACAATTTGTAATTTACAAATTCAAAGACAATACTGTTATGAATAACCGTTATAACAATAATATTTCGAACGCATTAAATTTAAAATTAGGTATTAAACATAATTTCAGTAAGAAAAGTTTTCCTTTCCTATTTTTTAATTTCACAAAAATATAAATTAAAATAAAGATAATTTTATTGATAGTAAAATATTTTTTTGTGATTAAAAGTTGCTAAGACTATCCTTTCCGATTGACCGATTATATCTATCAGATTACCAATATTCGTAGTTTACTAGGAGAGACCCCTGCGTGCTCCGCATGCCAACCTCCGTTGGAACCTTCTAAAAACATGTTATGTTTTATTTATAATAAAGTTGTAGGATTAATAAAACCTCTAAACTAAGATGGTAAATCATGTTAAATGTTCAAATCAAATTATTTCGTATATTTTGTAACAACAGTTATAATAAATGTTAAACGAACCAGTATGTCTCAGGTGTACACTTAATCAAAAACCTAACCAAAAAGTTACTCACTATCAATTACCGTATATTATTAATAAATAGGGCTACTATATATGTCTTATTTAATTTTAATTAGGATGTAACATATATTTTTTCTTATTTTTAAATTCCTTAACGCAAGTTTTTATTTTTTTTGTGTGTGTTGATGTGTTGGTTCAGTATAGGCCTAACTTAAAATATGATTTTTTACTAAAAGCTGGACATCCGAATCAATTATTGTCGTAACTTTGCTGGTTTGCTAGGTTAAGCATGAGGGTCCTTATAGAAAGGCTACGACAATATGCGTATTCATGAAAGACTTGGAAGGAATGATCGTCCTGGGGGATCAGCCCCCATATAACCAGAAAGTAGACAGTGCTGCCGGGATCAGCCAACAGATCACAGTAGGAAGGACTCGTCCTGGAGGGATCAGCCTCCATATAACGAGGGGAGCAGACTGTGCTGCCGGGATCAGCCGACAGATCACAGTAGGAAGGACTCGTTCATTCCTGGCCAAAAGAAACGTTGCGTCACCAGTTGACGGGTCGCTCTGATGCCCGAGTGGCTGAGGTTATGCAAACGGTTATAGACAGTCTCTCTTAGTTTCTTGGGTACATAAGGTCTAGGCTGCCGTGTAGAGTTTTCGCAAAACAATTTGATATTCGTTCCTGGTATTAGTAACCGTTTTAGACGCAAGTTATCCTGTTGTAACAAACTTTTGATCTCCTGGTCTTCTTCTTGGGCGGCTGCTAGAGCGTCGAGGTTGTCTGGAACGCAAATGTTTTCAATTCTGGATAGTGCACCTGCCACTACGTTTTCGGAACCTTGCTGATATCTTATGTCGGTCGTGAATTGTGAAATGAAATTAAGTTGACGTAATCTTCTAGGACAGGCGGTTTTTGATGTCTGCTTTAGCGCGTGTATCAAAGGCTTGTGGTCTGTTAAGACTATGAAGGGTCTGCCCTCCAATTGCGGACGGAAGTATCGTATGGCTTCAAAGATGGCTAGTAATTCCTTGTCGTAAGTGCTATAGTTGGTTTGAGCGCTGTTAAACATTTTTGAAAAAATCCAAGTGGCTGGATTTTGCTTAGTTCCTCTTGTTGTAGAGCGGCCCCATTCCAGTATTGCTGGCATCGCAGGCTAGGAACAACTGTGCGCTTCGTGATGGATGTGCCAGATGTGCGGCGTCTGCGAGTGCCATCTTCGTGGCCTCATAGGCTTGAATCGCTGATTCGGTACATATCAGAGGAGTGCGATCGTTCTTCTTTGCGCCATGCAGATATTTATTTAATTCGTGCTGTTTGTGGGCGGCGTGAGGTAGGCATTTTCTGTAAAAGTTTACCATTCCCAAAAAACGTCGTAGTTCCTTTACTGTAGCTGGTCTAGCCATCTCTACGATGGTCTGAACCTTATCTTGTAACGGAGATATCCCTTTTGGCGAGACATGGTATCCTAAGAATTGGACCTGTGGCTGTCTAAGGGTGCACTTGCTGAGTTTTAGTGTTAAACCATTGTTCTTGAGGCGTCGAAATACTTCTCGTATATGGGCTTCATGTTCAGTGGAATCTTTGCTTGCTATCAAGATGTCGTCTATATAGATGAAAACAAAAGGAAGATCCCTGAAGACATGATCCATGAACCTTTGGAAGCTTTGAGCAGCATTTCGTAATCCGAAAGTCATCCTCTGAAATTCGAAGAGTCCAAATGGCGTAATAATATCTGTTTTGGCAATATCTTCGGGTGCTACAGGGATGTGATGATAGGCCCGATCGATGTCAAGGAATAGATCGTGGTGTTGTGTAGCTGATTAGTAAAATCGTGGAGGTTGGGAACTCCATACCTATCAGGTAGCGTTTTGGCATTCAGCTGACGATAGTCTCCAACATGGGCGGATAGTTCCATCTTTTTTATACACCAAGTGCAAAGGACTGGATCAAGGACTCTTGGATGGGCGACAGATCCCCGCTTCCATCATTCGCTGGAATTCCAACTTGGCCGCTTGGTATGCTGCAGGTTGCAGTCGTCGTGCTTTAGCGTGTACCGGTGGTCCTTTTGTTTCTATGTAGTGCCTGACGTCGGTTGATGTTGCTGTTCCCATTTGAGTGGGCCTAAGTATGTCGGAATACTCTTGTAGAAGATGTTCGAACCTGGTGCCGTGGGTACTACTGAAAGGTGTAGTGGACCTGTGTGGCTGACTCTTCCTGTGATTTCGAGACTCGTAGTTCGGTCGATCAAGCGCTTCCTAGTCATGTCGACTAGTATGTTTTGCTTGGTGATGAAGTCGGCTCCTATGATGGCGTGATGAACATCCGCAACTATGAACGTCCATGGAAAAAGGCGTCTCACTCCGAAGTCGAGCTTTCTGTGTATTGAACCATAGGTATTTATACGTGTCCCATTGGCGGCATATAAGAAATATTCGGTGGACTGTTTGCCTGTTTTTTTCCGGTTGGGCAAGATGGAAACGGCTGCACCGGTGCCTATAAGGAATCCTTCCCCTGTCTGACGGTCTGTAACGAAAAGACGGCGGTAAGGTGTTCCAGCGACGGGTTCCATCTTGGCCGTCGCTGACTCTAGTTTAACTCCTCTGTAGGTGTTTTCGGTTTCCAAGAGCAGGGCTTCTGACATTTCTTTGCTTGAGCTCCAAATCGTTGGTGATAAAAGCAGAGTCCTTGTGTAGTAGGTTTCTTGCTTCGCACCACTGAGGATGCACGACGTCTTGGCGTTGGGTCACGTGACTTCCTTTGGGCTGCCAATGTAGTCATGCCCCGTCGTAGGCTCCGTACTTCGCTTATGAGGCTCTCCAGTGAGGTGCTGGTGCTTATACTAGGTCTTGTCGAGACTGCGCTGACCATGTTGTCTTCCGTAACCTTGTCGGCTATCCTGGCGAGTTGTTCGAGTCTATCCTCCGAGATTGCGGCTAGAATCCCTTTGGCATGGACTGGTAGCGCCCTGAGCCAGATAGTTTTCAGAACTTCGTTGGTCAATGCATTAGACGCTAGGCTTTGCATCTCGCGTAGGCGTTGTGATGGTTTCAAGTCTCCTAATTCAGTATCTTATAACACGCGTAGGATGCGGCGTTCTTGACTCTGGCTGAAAGTTGTGATCAGCCTCTCCTTTAAAGTAGTGTAAGGGTTGGTCCCTTGTTCTCTTGCCAAGTCGGCGACTTGCGTGAGGATCTTGTAAGGTCGCTGGCTGATGACGACTTGGAACCTTCTATCTTCTACGATGACTCTATTCGTGCTAAATACGGCCTCTACTTGTATGAACCATAACGTTGGATCTTCCTCCCAGAATGGTGGTAGGCGTGCTTGAAAGTTGACCGCAGCAACTGGATCTGCATCTGCCTCCGCTTGTGGATCTTGCGGCATCGTATTGTCTTGTAGATCTCGTCGGGGTCACCAATTGTCGTAACTTTGCTGGTTTGCTAGTTTAAGCATGGTTTGCTAGTTTATAGCCCTTACAGAAGGGCTACGACAATATGCGTATTCATGAAAGACTTGGAAGAAAGGATCGTCCTGGGGGATCAGCCCCAGATAACGAGGAAAGTAGACCGTGCTGCCGGGATCAGCCAACAGATCAGAGTAGGAAGGACTCGTCCTGGAGGGATCAGTCTCCAGATAACGAGGGGAGCAGACTGTGCTGCCGGGATCAGCCAACAGATCACAGTAGGAAGGACTCGTCCTGGAGGGATCAGCCTCCAGATAACGAGTGAGGAAATGTATAGGAAGTTTTGCCAGGAGTAAAGAATTAACTAGAGTTAATTAACCCCTACCCGTATTGCACCATCTCTCTCTCACCCTTCGAATGTTTTATTTACATTTGGTTCTACAACAAATAATACAATATTTACAATACAGATAGCGTAAACGATAACTTGAAGAAGTAGCGGTTCGCTACAATTATATTATTATTAATATTAAAAATCATTATTTACTTCCACGAAAGCAGCTGGATTAGTTTGGTTCTTATTATTCGTTCTATTGGTATAGAAATGGTTTTAAATTCGTTCCATGTAAAGGCGGGTTGACACGGTACGAGTAAGCTCGGACCGAGCTAGCTATTTGTACTCGGTCAGAGTACATTCAAGCCGGTAAACTCGGAACGGTGTTGACACGCACAACAACACTCGGATTGAATTTTGTTAGTGGTAATGGCGAGAAATGTAGTAAAACAGTAATTGATTGATTATTTGTTAGTAAATTATGTCTGATTTTGTGCGTAAAGGATTGTAATAAAAGTATAATGTTGTGGAATTCGAGTTTCATTTATTAATTAACAATAATTTCCTAATATACTTATTTATTCTATAATTTTACAGGAAAACAGTTTTAAATGTAAAAATTGTGTTTGAAAATCAAACAATATAACACATTGACCTTATTGAGTAATAACAAACAAAAAAAATAGCATCTGCGTAAAAACATTCAGCAAATTGTCAAAGGTCACAATCATTGCCTGTGAACAGTTACTAAGCAAAAAAAGGCAGACTGTAGTTGAATGTAGCTTATATTTTATTTTACATTAGTTTTTTTCACATAACCGAGCCTTTTTAAGAATCTTCATACAATTCAACAAAAAATACTGTTTCCTTATCGGACAGCCTTTTAATGATTTTCTTGTTTTTTCCACTTTAAGCTCCTCTGTAGCCATCTTGAGAATATAAGACACTCGTATCCGAGAAAGTGGAGTAGTATCCGACTTCACTCGGCCCGAGTTCGTCACTTCAGAGATACTCGGACGCATTGTTGACATGGTACGAGTAGCGTCCGAGTGATCCGAGCGCAACATCCGAGCTAGCTCGGTCCAAGCTTACTCGTATCGTGTCAACCCACCTTTTTAATCTTGTGGGTAAAACCCGACCTTTGAGATAAGCTCACGCCATAAGGATAAGAATTTTTGACATCTAAAACCTTATTGCAAAACTTCGAAATGAGACGAATGTTTTGACAACTCAAACATTAAATTTGGTTTACAAATAAGGGAGGAGTTGTGTTCACAAAAATCTGCTTTCAGTATTATATATAAAGATATGCACTCTTAGCTTACCTAATGCAGTTATTAGGACATTATTAATAATTGAAATTTCTTTAACATGAAACAAAATTTTAATTTCTTTTATTTCTATTACAAATTTGTTGTTTAATGGTCATTACATTAATTCGTAAACATGGAAATTTGTAGTACTACCTTTTTTTAGTATTTTTTATAAAAGGAGAGTAATGAAGCTTTTAAATCATTCGAATGGTACAGAAAACAAAACTTGTGTTATTGCCTAAGACAATTAAATTAATAAACTAGGTCTAACCTAAAATTGTATTTCTAAGTTGATTATCCGAATCAGCTGATTTATTTGTTACTTTATGTAGTTGGTTGCTATGGCAATGAATATATAAATATATATTATTTTTGTAGGCCATGGGTTATATTTTTACTTTCTCCACCCTATACGTAGTATATATGGAGAAAGTATTGTTTTCGTCCAAATTTTCGAATTTGAGTTTTTAGTGGAATTGTCTGTTTTGGTGCTCCCTGAACCCCCAAAAAATGTTTAGTGGAATTATCTGTGTTGGTGCTCCCTGAACCCAAAAATATTTTTAGTGGAATTATTTGTTTTGGTGCTCCCTGAACCCGAAAAGATGTTTTCTTTTGTTATGTCTGTCCATGAACCTGTGTGTCTGTAATGATGTGTACAGAGCTGGAGACCATACCAACGGTCCGATTTTGATGAAATTTGGTATGTAGATGTAGTTCTGGAATATCTCCAGGCATTTTTTTAATTTTTTCAAATTTTTCATTACTGAAATAAATATCATACAAAATTTACACTAAACAACAATTTTGTGTACAGTTGTTACATAATTAGGTAAATGTCTCAATACTCAGTTATTTATTATCCGATTGTAGCAAATAAAGTATGATTTTGTTCGTCTTAAAATTCTACATTTTTTATTACTGGTAACATTTTTTTTATAAAAATTACGGTTTTCGTGAAATTTAACATCAAAGATTTTAAATGGCCGCCATCTTGAAACTGTTTAAGATACCATAACGAAATTTTATGCACTTGTTTGACCTACCAAGGTACACGTTCCTTCCAAATTTTAAGTTTCTATCTAAAATAGTACTCAAGTTATATAATAATTTGTAAAAAACACAAACAGACGGACAGACAGAAAACTAGGAATTTCATACCCATATTTATATGACGTTTTTTGATTGTCTTGACCTAAGGAACAAATACACAAAATTTTTCCAGGGAGTTTGTAAACACCCTGTATATATATATTTTTAAACATGTTGAAGTAAAACTATTACAAATTTAAAGGTTGAAACAATTTTATGACACATTAAAAAAATACAAGTTTTAGTTGTTTACTATATAGTTTAGCAGTTAAATAACTTATATTGTGTCACTACAGATATGTTGCTGGTTTCCTGGCAAAGGTGTGCAATAATAAGTTTTCATGTCTGGAATATCAACAAGATTTAACCATCAACAGTTGTCTTGCAGATGGGAACGAACAGCTCATTTTGCACAGGAGCTACGCAACTAAAGATGGTACCAGCATAGATCATGAATAATAAATAATAATAATAATAATTAGGTTATCCAAATACAATGGTACCAGTCATCTCACCGCCCCTTCCCCAGAATTCACAGAAGTTACGGACACAATTCTTACCATTTTTGAAAAAAACTTTATTAAAAACGGCCATAATCCAGGTATCAAACGTTACATAATAGAACTGTTACGTGCTGCAGTTAAAAACATTTCAGATTTGTGGTTGAAGGAAGGCCACAGTTGTAACATACATAGAGAGTTTATCGTAAACTATTTAGTCCTATTAAAACTATTAAAATTAGTTCTATGGATATCTCGCGATTTGAGAATACCTAGATCTGGAGCACCTTATTATACAAGGAAAACCAAAAACCTTGCAAACTTATAAAATGCATTCAGTGAGTAGTGAACCAAAAAACCATGATAATTATTTTAGTATTGATTGAATGACTAACATTGATAGTAAATTTAACATTTAAGAATCCATAATCTTGTCAATAATAGTTAGTAAATTACTGTTTTATTTAACTATTTAATTATTGTAAATATTTGTACATACACATTTTAAAATTTATAGTTTTACCCTATAAACTACTCTCCCCCACTTAAAAAAACTACTATTTTATTTTAATATTTTTGTTGTTGATATCCATGAGCTAACCCTTCATTGGTAGTACAATACCATTTTATATAACTGTTTTGTGTTTGTAGCTATTCACCATATTGTTAGGAAACAACATTTTTATATTTCATTTGTAAACAGTTGTAAATAATTTCTGCACATGTACATTTTAATATTAATTATTTAATGCATAAGCTACCACCCCTATTGATAGTAAATTACTAATTTATTTAACTATGTTGTGTTTGTAAAT
>JAGFPH010004115.1:0-25022 GCA_018207615.1 Philaenus spumarius
CTGACTCAACCGACTCTACTTATCCAACCAACTCTACTGACTCAACCAAATCTAGTAAACGATAGCATAGTACAGTCTAATATGGACTGTCGTACATCAAATGTAAATGAACGAAAAGTAAATGTAAACCTACAAGAAGCTGACAATCAAGATGGATTCATTCTACAGTTTGCTGCCAGCCAGATGAACAAGTAGGTTGACAATGCAGAAGAGCTGATCCACAGATTCGCTTGGCGAACTGACCTGCCTGATGAGTTCAAGAAATACAGAAAAGCTGAATTCGAATCTTGCTGTGCATCCACCGAAATTAACTCGGGTGGGTGCAAGAGTTGGATGGGTTTAGAAAATATAGATGAAGTTACTGAAATGACGATAAAAATTGCAGCGAAGACATGGATGAAAGCAGCGGAAGCAGTTATGGAGGAATTACGATCAGCTCGTCCTTCAGCAGCCGTAATAGTACTGAGAACAATGGTCGTCGAAAGAGTATTCTACCTGGAGAGAATACGATCTCTATAGATGGGTTCCTGAAGAAAGAAGTTACCAACTGTCCTCTTGATGAATTACCTGATTTGGATCTTCCGTTTACATTCCAAGACAGATTGGACGTTGTTGCGCTGAAATCGTCTGCAGAGGAGGAAGACTTAACATATAACAAGTTAAAGCTTCTATCTTCAGAAAGTGGGGCCAAGCAGAATCAGTTAGAACTTTTAACTCTGGACTTCGAAGGCTTGAATAAAAGAATGTGGGAGCTGCGGCAGACTATGGAGGTTAAGGAACAATTCATCAAAGAGATGTTAAAGTATAGTTCCGTACGAGCTGTTGCCAAAGCCAGCATCGAGAGAAAGCAAAATATTTTGGAAAGCGAGTATTATAAAACTAAGGCGAACTTAGCGTTGGCTGAGAAGGCTTTCCACGAATTAAAGTCTGTCACAAACGAACACAAAGTCGAAAAGTATAAGAGCTTGGCTACGGAATACGAAAAGAAATTGCACGATATGCAGATATAGTAGTTCGCTGGCACAAAAAATTTTTTAAATCTAAAGCAGTTTACAGAGTTTTTAGTGTAAATTGCAGAAATAAAAAAAACAAACCAAAATGATACCAAACAAAAACTTTTATTAGAACAAGATCTTTTAGAAGACCAGAAGAAGATGAAAGAGTTGGAGGATAAATGCAAACTACCGCCCAAAGACTAAAGAGAAACATCATCCTGATGTAGATGAAGCGCATGGCTGTGTGATCTGCACGTGAAACTCAACTGGAACAAATAGTGACCAAGAACTTGCGTCATGTCGGCGCTCGAATTAACCATCTCGAACAAGTACTGAAATAATGATGTTCAACACTCGAAAATAAAATCCATCGTAGCTAATTACAAAATATCAAGGAAAGTACTTGTGACATTTCACAGTGTAAATAATTTTGTTTTTCCACGGTTTTACTAATTCAAATACGTATGGGAACATTTCGGAGAAAATACATTTTTTTTTAAAGAATTGTGAAAATAATTAGCAATCTTTAATCTATTTAGAGCAAAATAATGCTGGAGAAAGCAGGGCATTTATAAATGCAGATAAAGGTTAAAGTGTTTATTTCAACTTGAGGAAAATAAAAAATGTTCCGTATGGGAACATTTCGGACAAAATAAATTTTTTTAAAGAATTGTGAAAATAATTAGCAATCTTTAATCTATTTAGAGCAAAATAATGGTGGAGAAAGCAGGACATTTATAAATGCAGATAAAGGTTAAAGTGTTTATTTCAACTTGAGGAAAATCAGTTTCCAGATTATGTAACTCCAACATAAGCATACACAAGTCAAATCTATTCATACTTAACCATTAACCCCTTCCCATTAGCTTTAGAAAGTGGCTTACCCATTTATTAAACTCCTTAAAGTCAAAAAATGATTTGACCTTATAATTTGTATTTGGAGTAGAGTCCCGTATTCCGAACTGATTTGGACCGAACCCGGTTCGGTTTAGAGGTAATTTGGAATAGGCTGATTTCACAGATAATATCAACGTATTGACTTGTTAAGGCATACGTAAATACGGGGCAAATGCTCTTGACCTCAGCTTACGCCACGTCAAACAACACGCTTCATCAACACCGAATGAAGTTATATTCATGCGGCGATGCATCCGAAGTCGATTCAGTGCTCTTTGTCAGAAAATCACTGACTTTACTTCTTAAGTGTGTGTAAATTAGTTCTTTTTTGAGTTTAACAGTGATTAAAAATGATTCTACAGAATTGTATAAATGGAGCCGACATGTACTGCATGAATGCAGCTTTAATTCCAATTTGATTTCAGACGTTTCATCAAGCTTAGGCTCTATGTATATCTCTACTGAACTTCTTTGTATAACAATAAATGTAGGCCTACGTTTTCACTAAAGTCTGTTTAATTTCTCCTGCTTTTAAGTTTAAATAATCGGCCTTTTTTCTGAACTCTCTTTGAAATAGGCGGATTTTCAAAATAGTGGTGTTCGGAATAGCGTTACTCTACTGTATTATAATTTTCTATTTAACTATTAACTGAATATAAATCATTATTAGATTTTAACTATTGCAAATTTACTTTTTTTAAACTCAAGACATATTCCCTTAAATGTTCATACAAGGATTATTCTTAAATAATATAAGTTCATTAAATTTTATAATTAACTAGAATTTTGTTAAGTTGCACCCATAATTCGTCACTAACTCTAATAATTGACATTCAACAATGCTCATGAAAGGAACAATTAAAAATGCAATATTTAAACAAAGAAGTAAAAAGCTCTGATGGAATGTAAAAATATACAATTTGTAATACAATGTTCAGGTTAACAACTTTCATAGATATTATTTGGATATCTAAAATATTTTGTATATTCAATAATAGTTTTTATTTATTATAATAATCTTTATGTTTTTTGTATAAAAACAAAACATATTTTAGTTAAATTCTACAAATATATTTAAATCTTTCCACTTAGGTTAGGCGCACATTGGATTCATATTTGTATGCAAGTAATCGGAAGAATACGTACGAGCAATCTTAAATCAAGCAACAAGGTGGATGCTCACAGACTGTAAACAAATTATTAAAAGCATATACACACCTGCCGATCTAACACGTTTCACTTCTTGAATACAATTTTTAACAGATGTAGGATCGGTGGGACTTTTGATATTTTATTTGTAATAGTGTTACTACTTACCTTATCTGCTAATTTTCAGCTTTGTGCGAATTTTTACAAAGTTAAATGTCTATTTTGACTGGACTAGAATTATTATTTACTTGAATTAATGTATTCCCATCAGCCCAACTAAGTAAAACTGTTGTGCATGTCAATTTAGCATTATATAAATCCAAAATAATGAAACCTTTATAGGTTAGGCCTATACCTTGATTAGTGAATGTTGATAGTGAAAGCCAGATGTGAAATACTGGGGTGCTATTAGTATGTGAACTTAATACACATAACTTTATCTTATAGATAAAATACTCTTTCAGTGCGAGCTTAGCCTTATGGGGTAACTTATAACTCAGACATATTACGCTAAGTTAGGCAGCCTAAACATGACTCAATGGTCGGAAAATCTTAAATATATACACGTAGAATTTATCTAAATATTGCAAGTGGTGTTTTCATTAAAATAGAGTATTAGCCTAGTAGAGTTAGGGGCAGCCCAGTTGGCAGAACACTCTACTACTCATTCCGTCTGCCAATTGCGTACTGTCCTTCAAGAAGACATTGTTTTACAGCCACTGTCTCTGACTATTCTTATAAAATTGTCTTTTACGATATCTATTTATACCTAATTTATATTTACCCACGAATAGTTTATTCAACAACAATTATATTTACATAGTAGGATTTTAAAACTAGAAACCGAAAGATAAGGAATGAGAAATGTTTTTAGTAATGCCGAGTTACGAGTCTGTTTCCACAAAAGGTAGTAGTTGCCTTCCTGCTGGCACCGCCAACTGGGCTGCTTATTACTCTAACTGCAGGTACAAATCATACTTTATTTTTATATTAACACTTTATACAGTATTTTTAAAATCATTACAATTTTAAAATTCAACTTTAACAATAACAATTTAGTTTTTATGTCAGATTTATTCTTTTATTTAACCTTTTCGGAATTCCCTGTGAAACCAAACACTTGGTCACATTGTGTTATTTTATAAATGTTAAAAAAGATAAGATATTAGACATAAATATTTTAAATTTAGTGTTTCTTTTAAATGCTAATAACGAGAAGAAATAAATTTTGAACGCTAATGCAACAAACTGGTCATGTTTACTAGCAATCTTGGCTAATGGTAACATGTTTTATTCACCGTATTTCCAGCTGGTAGCTACAATTTAACGTTAGTCGAAATAGTTCATCTAAACACCAATAGAATTTGTCAGTTAAAGAACTACACTGTACACAGGATATCTTGAGCTGTGGCAACCGTTACAATTTGAAAAGTTGTGCTAGCCTGACTTGAAGCCATTTGACACGTAGGTGGTTGATGAGTATATTAAAGTATTTTATCATATTTAAACAATGTGCGGTTTAAAACCAAATAGTTTTCTTATTTATAAACATATTCTACCATTTTGATATTAAATTTAAAAAACTAACACACATTTTTTGTAACTTCTACAATTTTATTTTTGAATCTTGCCGACCATGGATTCACCAATAACGGCATTGACAAGGCAGCTTAAACAGATTAAAGAATATTAGAAAAACAAGCGTGTTTAAACATAGAACAGTTACTCACAACAAAGAAAAGGAAAGGGAGTGGAAGGGGGCGTAGGGGACATATGGTCTTAATGTTGACAATGGGTTTAATAGAGGCGAGTTGGACAAAAATTCCACCTGATCGTTAAGTATTTTGATATTAGGCTATATCGGTTTACTAATGGTTAATATATTTCTAAAGAAATACATTTCTCATTAAAAGGGAAAATTGATATTAATAAAAGTGCAGAAAAGAAATAATCAAATGGGTTTTTACATTAAAAAAAGACTGTATACTAGCTCACTATTACCAAAGTGAATTGCTGGAAGCTTGATATTTGTGGCCAGGTTAGTAGCACACTGTTTATCTGCTAAGACGGATGGCCGCCCTCCCCCTCCAGTGATGTAGGTCACAGCTCTAGTTATTCCGCGGCCAGTGTATTGGTCACGTTGAGACAATGATTGATCAATTTTCAAAATGAGTTTAAGTGATCGTAGTCTGTGTGAATTTTTTACGGTTTTGTCACCAGTTCCGAAAATTTTAATTCCAGAACTGTATTCAACTATCAATCAATTAATCCCGGATGTTTGGAATCCTACTGAATTAAAATTTGTAAACCAAAAACAATTTAAATCTATGGAGCTACTTTTTGTCTAACTAGCATCACATTTTCTTGAAATTACTACTATTAACCATATTGTAAAAATAGAAACATAAATGCAGATTTATAGGAACTAAACACAAAAGAGAACGTGATGACAGGGCTAAATATGATATTTATAATGAAATGTTAACACAACATTTAAAATATACTTCTTATTCCAATATAACATAATGCAAAATAGTACTAGTAAAAGTGTTTAAACGTACTTAAAAGACGAGCATGAAACCTAAGTAATGTGTATAATAGATTGCTTGAAACAAGGGCAATAAATAAAAGCGTTACAGTATAATAAATTAACTAACGACTAATCTTGTAAATATTACTTAACTAGTAACTTTGATTAAGTAAAGGTAGTAAAATATATAGTTGTACTTTATTAAACGCTATGGTAAATAAATAAGTATTTTACAAGTTGAATTAGAGTTAGCCCTCCAAGATTATCTTAGCCTATCAAATTACCAACACATTCTTCTCCGTAAGTAACTAAATGTTATCAGGTAAGATGTCCGGAATCAGGTATTTACAGAGTTCATCTTCATTGCTTACAAACAAAACTTTGCTTGAAGTGTTCTCGTCTAACCTGTAAAGTAGTAATAATTGAGTTTTAAAATTATTTATACTTGGGACACAACAACTGTCGCAAAGCATTGTGTGTTATTAAAACTTTTGTTGTTCTCATTTTAAAAGGAAGCATCGAGAACTCTGTGCCGGCAACCATTAACATACGCCAACGAACAATGAACACTTTGAGGCCAGGTTGTATTTTTGTCAAGAAGTCAATGGTTCTCATTACGAGCACTTAATCTGAGTGAAAATGAGGCGAGTGCTAAAGGTTTTACTCACTGTAACACAACTATAAATGAAACTTTAAATAGGAGTTTTTTGTGAAAATTATAACTTTGATTTGCTGTTATGTTGGATAAAGTCAACATACAGACCTCCAGTTTGCGCCAATCTTCTTCTTTTATCAAGACCTTTAAAATGAGGTGTCACTCAATAGGGGTTCTCATTTAAAATTTTCAACCCAAAATACCCCATTTTTGGGGGAGGATTTGAAACTCAAGATACACCAAAAAACTCCATTTTTGTTCATGTTAACAATCCCCAAAGCAAATCTTTCTATTTCTATAAAAAAATAATAGGGGGGGGGGACTTTTAAGAAACCTGGTAGGCCTATGTATGTACGACATGTGTAAGACGTGATTTCATAAATGAGAAAATTACACGAAGGATGAAAAATATACAATATACAGTCGAACTTCTATTTAATGAAATTTATTATCCAGATTGACAAAACATCCTTAGCAAGTAAACCAATCACATTACTTACGGGATATATTATATATATTGTTTTATAACCAAAAACAACCTTTAATTTACAATTTTGAATCAATTTTTAACAACATACACTACTTCAAACATATACACTTTAAGCATAGCTTCTGTTGGTCAGTCCCCCGACTGCCACCTTTTTATTTTTTTCAAAATTTCACAATTTGATTTTTATTGCCCACCTCGATCAATGTGAAATCCCTCATTTAAATTTTGCTATAAAATCAATCGACCCAAAATTACTCGGTATATCTGTATTTGGGTTTACCAAAACTACTTCACTTTAGATTGCATCGCTTACAAAACATTACTACTATTTACGCATGTAAAATACCCAGGTTTTTATGAATCGGGGTAGATACCCAATGTTCATAAATACCCGGGTATTTTAGAATTCTAATTAAAAAACCACCTCGGAGTTAAATTGAACCTTGGGAAATGTATGCAAAATCATTTTTCAGAGTTGTTACAACACTAGAAACTTGTTAAAATTTAAAAAAATTAGAATTGGGACTTGGCGCTTAGGTTAAAAGATTAGGAAATAAAAAAAAAATAGCTTTAACCTGAAAAAATCAGAAAAAAATGCTTTATGAGTGAACATAAATAGTGAATTTCTCTTTATTCCCTTATTTGACCATGAAAATTATTAATTGAGCGGAGACAACAAAAAAATGAATTGAACTTAGTTTCAATTCTTTAATTGAAAAAAGAAGGTAAAAGAAAGGTCTTTGTGAGATTATGTAGGACAAAGCTAGGTAGGGAGGTGTAGGTTAGGACATTTTCATTATACTATTCAAACTTCCTGTCGTGCATTTTGATTAATTAGAGGATGATTCATAAACGTCATCTACAACTTAAAGATCATTTATAAAACATTTTCTACTTTAGGTCCTTTTTATCAAATTTTTTTGTTATTTTTTGACATACACCACACGTACTTAAATTATTATTTTTAGGCCTATTCTTACTACGAACGTAGCAAGCACCCTCTTCTCCCACATCTTTGTTGCTATTTTCCAGTATTAATACTGAAGCTTTTGTTTAAGTATTTGAAAGTTTTTATTATAAATAAAAGCCAACTACAGTAAATAGTTTAGGTTCTAGTTTTTTTTTTTTTTTTTATGGATTTTGCTATGTACAATACACTTTTATGAAATGTTACCAATCCCTATACAATATTTCAGCATATGTGAGGCGGAAAGCAAAAAGGGACTTCATCGCGGCAATTTCCGGTTTTTAGTTTTTGGGCATTTTGAGAAAAATGCAAATATTGAAATATTCAAAGTAACACAAAATCTTTATTCATAACATTTAAGAAATGAAATTTGTATACAAATTAGCTTAAAACATCCTCTACAAAATAACATAAAAATGTCTCTCATAAACATCCATCTTTATTATTCAAACGGAACGTTTTTGACGTTTCGTTGGAAGTTCCTGGGACAGGTTACTGCTGCCAGCTTCATCAGTAATAGTTATCAATAGTTAATTATACAAAAATCTTAGCTTTAAATGCATAGTTTAGGTGTCTTAATACAACTACTAAGAGTAGGTGGTTTTTAAACCTGTAAAGAAAAGGTAACTGAAGTCGGGACAGGGATTTTTATAAACAGAAAACGTTCTCATTTTACAATAAACTCGTAGTAGTGCACTTCGTCGCCGCTAGAATTTATCAGAGAGTAGTTTTTAAAGCCTTGTTATCTGATGTGTTTGAGAAGGGACCTGTTCGCGGCCCATGTTATTTTCCCATAAGAGATCTCTTTTCCCAAGCTGAACATTGACTACTTTAATGATTTTGTTGAGTGTTTTATCCGTTTACAACAGTTTTGTAATCGATTACAACTGGTAAAGGATGAAATGAAGCATATTAAGCCGCAAACAACCAAAAATCGATATTTTTGACCTCATTCGATGAAACTGCTTGTACTGAAATTTTCAGTTTGCCACGATGGGGGTCTCTTTTTACTTTCCGCCTTACATATATTAAAACAATAAAAAGATTTTTTCCAACATTGTATCTTAGTTTAAGAGAAAAAAACAACATTCAAAATCATTGAATGAACTAAGAAAGACAATAGCAGTGCAAAATGTTGTAAATACCCAAAAATACTCAGACGTACCTTTTACTTTTCTTTAGTTTTAAAGGATAAATTGATATTGTTGCTAATTTCAATTTAAGGCATCAAATAACTGTGTTTCAGTCCTTGTTTGTCCAACACATCATCAAATATCAAAAATTTTTGTATAAAACTCAAAAACTAAAAATACCCTCGTTTTGGGTATTTAAATGACCATTGGGTAAATACCCAATTTATATATGTATTTACCTTCCCAATGGGTATTTACCCGGCCCACATCACTACGACTATTGCAATGTAAAAGAAAATAAAACAAATGAATCAATCGCATTCGTTACACTAAACAATAGAATAAACTTACCATCCTTTGATAACAGCCCAACAGCCGGAGAACAGTGTAGAGGAATTAATAACGAGGCACACGCCTAACCTCTCGGGGTAATGCCTGCTGAGCAACCAGATTAGATTCTTCACCACTTGGTAGTCCATACAGCTTAATCCAAAATCTTGAAGGTCGAAAACTATACACAAATTGTCCACAACTTCTTCAAAACACTTTTTGCATGCTTCCTCCTAAAAAATAATTTCAATGTTATTACTATGTTTAAGTTTTGCACAGTCAGGGTTTTGGATCTGAAGGTCCATGGAACTAGTTGATATAGGGTGTTTCAAAATGTATGTAAGGGTTTTAAGGCTCTGTAGTATTTATTACATTTAACTTACAATTATGAACAACACATCAAACGAAAGAGCAACTCAAACAGTTTTATTTAAGATAATAAAATAATCTGAAAATGTAGTCATATATTGGCATAATTTTCTCAAAAACTTAAGAGTTTCCCGTTTTCAATACAAACAAAACAGGGTTATAAAGATGGGCATGTCCGGATGGATACGAATCCGTGGATCTGCTAGTTACTCGTGTTATTGTTTCTAATTATGTTGAAAGGTTGCCATTTTATTCGTTTAGAAGTTAGAGGGGTGTAAAGTTTTAAAAACACCCTAACTGAGCGGAAAATATTTTTGTATGGAAACATTTTGAACCAATGAAAACGCTCTTATTTTCCAATATGGCGGACAACTTTTAAATTTCTTATGGTACACTCTGTATTTTATGGTGATTTTGGGTTTTACAAGCTATTTTAAGGATTTGATATTCTTGGTGTTTAAAGTTAGAGGGGTATAAAACACCCAAACTAAGCGCAAGATATTCAACTTAAAATCGTCAAGAAAAAAGTCTTAATTTACAAAAAAAGTTAGGTTGAAAATTTTAACAAATCCTGTATTTATAATTATTAATAAGAATTTATTTTAGTATTTCTTAGTTTTAAAACCAGATCATTGTTACTAAATTTAGTTTATTACAACATTCGGTTAATCTCAAAATGTTACAGTTCGTATGATTTTTTTAATACAGGCCAATAATATATAAAATAAAATAAAATATATTCCTTATTATACGTTTAAAAGTTAGATTCTATTTTTGGATTTGTTTTAAGTATATATTAGAATTACTAAAAATAGCATAAATTATATTTTGATTTGTGTAAAGGTTGTGATTGACTTGGGTAGTAAATACACCACAATGAATTCATGCATGCCACTTCGTTATGATTTTCTAATAAAAATATAATTGCTCCAAAATTACCACATTTTAATTCAGAAAATATTACCTACATAACAAAAATTCAATATGTAGGCCTACAAATATGTGATTTTACTTATAAAATGTTTAACATAAAACAAATTAGGAAAATTATAGTTATTCGTGAATTGAAACAAGAATATTTTTTAAAGCTTACGATAATTGAATAATAAAGTTAGATTGGATGACAATTTATTTATCAGCATAATACCTATATTTGAGAATACCACTTTTGCCTATAAAAAGCCATATAAATCAACTTGTAATACTTTACTTATTTTTCATCTCCTCAAGATTAAAATTAAAAACAAACTCTCATAGAAGCAAGTAATAAAGCTTAGAATTTACTAACCAAACAGTAAACAATAAACTTTGTCAGTTCATCTATGTCCCTTGTGTTAGCGTTGTGATATTTTGCAGGAATGTATATAACAGGTCTTCCGGTCATATCTCTGTGTTTTAACACCCTTGCTTTATTTCCTTCCATATGTTTCTTAACTGCAGGATTGTCTTCAGTTAAACTGGCTACATCATACTCCACCCTCCATTTGTTTGTTTTTAATATTTGCTATAACAAAAATCAATTTTAATACACACATATCATATATGATAAGTTAGCCTGTTGGACCTAGGGGCTGAAACTACATTTAAACTTGGTTATAGCGTCAACAAAGGGACCGAACAAATTTTGACGCTACGTTTGAGTACGTTATAAAGATGTACCAACAGGAAATTACATTTTTGTTAACTTGAGTGAAATTTACTAACAACTATACAGTATTACTAATATTGACAACATTATTCATGACGTTTATTAAAAAGAAACACTATACACTTGAAAATGGCTGAATAGCCGAAACGGCCGTAGTGAAATAACTACGAACAATAGACTATTGTTGACGGTAAGTCTAATTAATATATATAACTATACTTTTCTTTTAATGTACAGTGGGGTCCTTGTAATTCGAGCTAATTGGAGTTGAGGTCACCTACAATTATAAATTAGGTAATGTTTTTAAGTGTGTAAAGTTTTAATAAGTAAAAAATTAGATTAAACATTTAAATACATATTCTGCGTACTATTAACAAACTGTAGCATTACTGTAATTTAAAAAAAAAACACTAAAATTACAGTACAGTAAAACCTAGGATAACCGAATTCGTGCCAACCAAAACCCGGGTCAATAAAACCATCCGTTTTTTTATAAAAAAATAATAACTGATTTTTTGGGGGTTTCTTCCCAAAAAGGGGGTTGTTTTTCAAAAATTTTCAAAACCGTTTTTCGTGCATCTATACAGGCTTACTTGACATGTCTGGTGTAAATTTGTTTGAAATCGATCGAATAGTTTAAGCTCTAGCTTTGTATACATACAGACAGACATTTTGTAAAAACCACTTTTTTGGACTCAGGGGGTCCCAAAACGAATATTTCCACAAAAATCTCAACATTGATTTTTTTTCGATCACTACAATTTCTCTATACTATAGTTTAGTGAGAAAGTAAAAACATTAGACTTTTTTAAAACTAAAACCAACAAGAACATTACATTTTTAATGTTTCGTGAATTACGGTACAGTGCTTGTGTATCGCATCATTCTTGTTTTGTATTTTCAATTTAAACTTTTTTTATTACATTTTAATGTAAATAAATGTTTTCCTCTTATAATCCGACCATATTCTCGGTCCCGTTGGTGACGGACTAGCGGGGTTCTACTTTAACACTAAACAGATCAACAATGATGGCCAATTTACTTATCTCACTAACTGATTAAACAAATTTTATTGTAACAACTGGATAAATTAATGTGGTGAGTAATAACAGAGCAATAATTTATAAATAATGAATCCGTTCTAATAATAGACCTGCAACTATCCATAATCTTACAATAATGTATTGTTAATGTTTGGAGTAATTAGCCTACAAAATAGCCTTCCTTAGGAAAAATTGAAATATAACTAACAAATCTTCCCTATATAGTTTTTTTTTAAAGGATTTTAATTTCTGATGTGTTTACATATTGCAACATTATTATTGTAATATTACCAGAAAATTAATATTAGTTCTTGGGCTAATATTAAATCTGATATTAAGTATTTGTTTCATTTAAATCGGTTTACAAATACAAAAATATATGATATTTGTGTATTATGCCCCGGACCCCACCTATCAATACAGGTAAACATACTGTGACTAAGTCGGTCAGGTTAGAACTGTTTAGATATTTTTTTAATTATTATTTTTGCATTTCTGTTGCCATCCGACCCTAGGCTAACCTATGGCAAAAGAAATGCAAAAATAATAACAAAAAAATACCTAAAAGGTTCTAAGCTAACCTATTTAGCCACAGTATGTTTACCTGTATTCAACATTTAACAGTAGAATGCAAAACAACGTCGTTGTCTGCAAAAATATTAGGCTAGGGTCGAATAGTAAAGTTATGCCGGCGTCGGACACACAGTAACACGCGTGCCAGACAGTGAACACAATTATAGGTGGGGTCCGTATAATACACATAGGTGGGGTGTAAACATACTGTGATTAAATAGCTTAGTCATTATATAAATAGTGCTATGTAAGCAAAACCCAAACTGACAGTATGAATCAACATTGGGACAAAATTGTAGCAGAACATCATGGAAAGGTACAATGCCCCGTTACATATGAAGTTGTAGTGGTCTCAGTTGATCAGGAATTCAATAGACATGACACATTAAGTTTTCACGATGATCGTCTACAAAATATTTTTGAAACACACTCAGCTTATGATGCCCTGCAATATCCTTTAATTTATTGCCTCGGTGAAGAAGAGTACAATTTTGGAAGGAATGAGCATATGATATCGCAGGGGTAGCTAGTCATTAATATATTTTTGAGGCATGGTAACTGTTTTAGGTTAAGCCTAGTGAAGTTTGTAATTTTTATTCAATTTTACAAATTTATAGTGTGTTTTAAAATAAAACCAAATTTCCAATAGCGGACACCAATTATTAACGATTTGTAAATAAATTTGTCTACTTTTAAACCAAACAAAGAAATAGTTAAATTAAAGAACTTACTTGAAAAGCAGCATCAACCGTCTTAAACGCTCGTAAATATCTTCTCAGCGAAAACTCATTGTGATACTGTAGCGGATCTGCATCCGAGATTAATTTCATCCGTTGTTTGAGTTCTTTTAGATCCGATTCATTAATTAACTTAACCGTCTGATCCGCCATTCTGCAATCTGATAAAACATAGAGTACTGAGTTATGCAAGCTATCAAGTAGGCTGAAAGAGATAAGTAGCACAGAGGTAAACTTAGATTAGATTAACTTGTCACACGTAAAATTGTAGGCCTATACTGTCATTACAAAAATAAATGTGTGACAATAATAAAATCTCAAATTAGATAACAGTAGGTCTACAATAATAAACATTTTATTCTACAATATAAGCAATACTAAATACAAAACTAAAGAAATATATACAGGGTGTAGAAAAAGTCTTGAAACGGTTTAATATTTCATATATAAAGAAAATTTTAAGGTAGATGTGATTGAGGAATCTAGCTATGTAAAAATACTACTTTATTAAGATTTCAAAAAATGTATCTGCCATTTTGAATGTTACTTTGTTTTTTAAATGGAAGGTGGTCATGATACATCATTTCGATGTAGAATTTCAAGAGAAAACCAACAGAGAAATTTGCACATTCATATCGTTAACCGATTAAAAATGGCGGCCAAAAAACAACGAAATCGTGTTTTCTGATTTTGCCCCATTTTGAAGTACTATTTTTTTATATTAATTATCCTTCTTTTTAGATTCAGAATTAAATAAGCTTTCAAACGATATGCCACACAACAATATTTGGTTGAACCACTCAAAATAAATTTTAAAACAATCAAAATGGCTGTAACTCAAACAATACTCTCAAATATCGTAGTGTAGCATATCGTTTGAAAGCTTATTTCATTCTAAATCCGAAAAGAATAATAATTAGTATTAAAAAAAAAATAGTACAGCAAAATGGGGCAAAATCAGAAAACACGATTTTGTTGTTTTTTGCTGTCATTTTTTAACGGTTAAAAATATGGATGTGCAAATTTCACCGTTGGTTTTCTCTTGAAATTCTATATCGAAATGATGTATCACATGACCACCTCCCATTTAAAAAAAAACAAAGTTAACATTCAAAATGACGGATCCAAGATGACAGATAGGCCTACAATTTTGAAATCTTAATAAAATAGTATTTTTACATAGGTAGGTTCCTCAATCACATCTACTTTCAAATTTTCTTTATATACGAAATATTAAACCGTTTCCAGACTTAATTGTCACCCTGTATATTCAAGTACTATCAAATTAACCTTCATGCGTTCGCACGGGCTGTCAAGAGACCGTTTTTTTGGAATTTCGAATGACACACTCACAGTGAGCGTCAGGTGAAGTGAGAGTGGCATGTATTCTTTAGTTACAATTAGGACCAATAGTTCCGGCAGAAGTTAGATTGAACTACCTCCCTCATCCTACTCAGTACAGTTCAAACTCAGAGACAGGCTTACTTACACGAATTAGCTTTGGATTTGATGAATCAAAACTTGAAAGAGCGAGCAAAGCTAAAATGTCAGCCAAAAGATATACAGTTGGTCTTACAGTACAGAGGAGAGGAAGCAGGTCCTAGCAAGCCACCACTCACAACCAAGAGAGGAATCTGCTACTTGTGTGGAACGAAAAAAAAAAATATAAACACCAGGCGGGAATGTGGAGGCTAAGGAAAAACGTATGTCTAAAGCACTCGACCACTACAGCAAGATGCGATATTTGTTCATGTGTCTGAGAACGAGTATATATGGGAATGGACTAAATGTTCTTAAAACTAAAATGATACCTACCTACGTATTTTGCAATTTTTTACTTTCGATGTCTACTTTTTTACCATGTTACCTACTTTTTATATGAGAAAGGATAACTTAAATCCAAAGTTCCTTTTTGATTTTTGTGCCACCTGACTTGTAAGTCGATTATATTGTAGTTTCAAGTTATGTACTTTTTTTTTCAAGTGACCTCTTTTTAAATTGACGCTATACAATTATTTATTTAACCCTTTCGCTGCGTATGAGTTGTAACTTTAAAAGCGTTACAAAAATTTTATAAAAGTTAAAGTGTTAAAAAAATGTTTCTCCCGACTAGCCAAAAATAAAAAATAAACTTTTTAACTATCAAAAATTATATAGAATGTGTATCCTGTTGTTAATTATTATTTATAAAATGTAAATAGGCCTATATTTAAATAAAAAGTTTAAATAAAATTATTTTAAATTTATAACCTCAAAGTGTGTTTTGTTCGTAAACAAACTTCCATAGTACATGCTATATGTTCAAATCTCATCTTTCAATGAACAATCTGTAGTAGCCTGACCCAGTTCCCAGCTGGCAGTCAGTCAGACCACGTGATTTGTGACGTCATATAGCCCCACCATGTATTACTACACATGGTTAAACAATATTATAGTTATACATTTTTTTAATTAAATTTAGAAATTTGAGGGTTCGATTAATGTATAAGTACTGTAGGAAATTAAATCGTGGATGCCAACTAGAATTAGGTCAGATTGTGGTGGCGAATACTCGACTCATGTGTTTAAAAATTTTTGTAAGCAAAAAGGGAATAGTTATAGAATATACTTTGTCATATACACCACAGCAAAATGGTGTCAGTGAAAGGATCAATTTTACCTTGATGAGTAGAGTAAGAACACTTTTTGCTGAAACAGAGAAGCAGTATGCTGTGCTGCGTATCAACTGAACCGTTCTCCAACAAGTGCACTAAAAGGTAAGATACCAGCTCAAATATATATAAAAAAGGTAAATTTTGATAAATTGAGAGCATTTGGTGCAAAGGCTTGGGCGTACAAACTGCCGGTATCAGCCAATAAATTGGAATCAAGAGCAATAGAATACATTATTGTTGGATATGCCACTAACAGATATAGATTGTGGGACCCAAAGACAAATGAAATAGTAATCACAAGAGATGTCATATTTGACGATAAAGATTATATAAGTATAAAAACCACAAGTCAGTGTGACAATTACCCCGCAAATTCCAATTGAAAATGACTGTACTGAGGAACGCTTGAATGCAAACACTATAGGAGATATTCCTACAGAAGAAATTCAGACAACTTCTATGCATAAGAGCACCAGAATTACATCTGCACCACGCAAATTAAAGGATTATGTATGCTAAAAAGATGATGACAAGTCTGAAATGAGCAAAGATGAAATGCATTTGGCATATTGTTTGTGTGCAGGAGTTTTAAGTTCCTTTGAAGCTGCAATGCATTTGGATGATTTGGAGAGAAGCTGTAGAGACAAAGAGATCAGCGCTCTTGAGAAACACAAAACCTGGAAGCCAGCTGCTTTACCAAAATGAGTTTACCAAAAAATGGTTTAAACAGGGAATAAACTATAAATAAACGCATATTTACTAGCCTATATATACATTATTTAGTTTACACCACAAACACTCACTGTACACAAAAGTATATATATAGAGTGGACACGTAATTTACACGTTGAAACTACGTAACAATAACTGTGTAGAGAGATTGCCGCAAACTGATGGGCCTCAGGTAGGGATGACTCCATTCCCCTTTGTTGTTGGCTTTCATTAGTCAGTACGTGGTGGGGGTTTGCTATTTTTACTCCAGCCTGTCACAAATTCTTCGAAGCCCTTTCACTTCCAAACCGTGCAAAGCGGTTTTAAATCGAACAACTATTTACAAGAATTTCAATGTATCTTTTTCCAAAGACTTCAATTTGTTCAAATAATCTTCATTAAGTGGAATACGTTCAACAAAATACTGTTGACGGTGTTAAATGGTCCCTTTAACCGGGAATGTTTTTTAAAGGACGACGAGAGCACATTGTTTTGAAGCGGTTAGATTTTTAGGAGAAATGTTTGTTTTGGACAAGTTTATTGAGCAGTTGATTTTTCACACTGTTTTTGACGATGCGGAGCCAACAGACAGTGTAGACCAATTATCTCAATAATTATAAATTTTAGTGCCATTTTTCAAGATAATGGATGTTGAACTATCGGGTCTGCCAGACTATCGAGATCTTGCTGCATATTCAAAACAATAGTCGCAGCACTTATTCTCTAAGAAACAGTAATCAAATGGAAGTACCCAAACCAAAACTACTTTATACAGACACTTTTTTACTTTTAACGCTCCACGCCTCTACACTATGGTTCATTGCATTTTAGAAAGGATTTATTGACAGGGTTTTTAAGAGACGTCAAAGCATTCCTTTTTTCTGTTGAGGATATTGAATCTTTTATCCAAGTTGTTGAATGACGCATAATTGGCTCTAATAATTCTAATGGCTTGTAAACTAAGTAGGCCTACTTTGGCATGAATCCTATGTTTTGTGTAGTGCTAAAATATTGTTTTTTTTTATATAAGGCTGTGATTACCTTGCAGGTGCTAATTAATTAACTAAGTAATAATTGTTTCTTTTTGTAATTTTATAATTTCAAAATAGTGTAGTTTAATTTTGTTAAGCTGGTCGAACGGCGACACAACTCTCTTTTTTTGCTTAATTTTCTTTTTTAATAATCAATGAATAGTTGGAAGTCTCAAACAGGCAATGCCTAGGAGACCTCTAAAAAGTATTTTTTCATTATTAGATTTAGGTTTACATTTATAATAATTATTTTAGGTAAGAAAGAACTGTTTATTTTGATTTTGTTAATATTTGTGTATAGATGTTTGGTGGTGAATAACTTAACTTAAATTAATCATTAAAAAAAATCTGCAGAAATGTTATTATAAACTTACACTTTCAGATCATAATAATTGACCTGTTTTTTTTTTTTTTTTTAAAGTGGGCGCAAATTTACTATTTGACCCTAGGCTAAGAATTTTTATTAGGCCCATTCTTGCATTTCTGTTCCCTATAGGTTAAGTTATATGGCAACAGAAAGGCAAGAATAATATTAAAAAAAAGCCTAAAGGTTCTAAGCTATATATAGTCTTTAGTCACAGTAGTATGTTTTTACGTATTCAACATTTAACAGTAGAATGTAAAACGTCGTTGTCTGCAAAAATATCAGCCTAGGGTCGAATAGTAAATTTACGCCAAAAAATGAATTAGGCTTACTAACCGTTGTTAATGAACTGGGCGTAAGTTTACTATTCGACCCTAGCCTAATATTTTTTCAGACAACGACGACATTGTTTTACATTCTACTGTTAAATGTTGAATATAGTACCTACTGTGACTAAACTATAGGTTAGGACCTTTTAGGTTTTTTAAAAATTATTCTTGCATTTCTGTTGCCATAGGTTCTAAGGTCGAATAGTAAACTTGCGCCATAAACTGGAAACACTGTGTTATGTTCAGTTCGAAGTTATTTTATGTTCATGTTTTATTAATTATAGGTTAGGAAGTGTTTGCAGTAAAATTAAGCCCTAAACGATTAGCCTATTTAAAAAAAATATAGAGCCTATTTGGTATTAGGTCACCCTAAGGCCTAAGCAGAATTGCACAAATTACACAATAAGCCTAGATAAAATGATATAATATGCTTAGCAAATAAAACGAAATTAAAAAAAAATAGGGATAGGCCTAGGCTTATATTTATTTTGAAGATGCACATACCATATGTTCACAAACATTACTTTTTATAAAAGCAAATATTTAATAAAACATCACATTCAATTTAGATTGAAAAACCTTTTTTGTATCTTTGTCAGTAAAAGCATTTGAGATAGTGCATTTATATTTAAAACTGTCAAGCAGTAGAAGTGAATTAAGTTTAACCTATGCAACCTAAATAAGAATATAGTAGAAATACAACTGCATACAATAAACTAACCTTTTCTAAAATAACTTTGCAATAAATCGTTTAAGGCAGAAAGTACTCCCAGAAGTCCAAGTTTACACTAATTAAATAAATTGATAATAAAAACCCATTCTAATAATAAAATGATGCTTCTACTAGCTATACACATTTCACAGAAAAATGATTATGTATGTACTATCCTTGATTCAAAGGTACTATGTAGCCTACTATGTGCACATCATAGAATAATATACATCTTCAAAGACCGACACGAACTTTCAGAACCCCTTCGCCGAGACTGGTATTATTATCTCTGGCCGAGACTATCCGAAAGAGCAAGAGAAATGTAATGTGCTTTTATTCTTTAATATCGGATATATTCATTTTAAAATAATTTGTATAACATTTTACAGAATGTTTTTAAAATGTATTATTACTATTTGTATCTAAAATATCTTTTACCTGGTACCAGAATTTGTAAAAAAAGAAATCTCCTAGTACTATATTCCATATTGTTGTATCAATATAATACTAAAAGAACAGTATCTATTTTCCACTTGTGCTTGTAGTTCAGGAGATAGCTGTTCGCCCGTCGCCGATCAGGGTTCATAACAATTACTAATAGTTCGACCATGCAAGCTGGACCGCTGACGTGAGTTGGGCAAATTTCAAAAATTAAGTTTATATGCCTGTTTTAGGGATTCAACCAACAATTTGGGAAATAGGTCTACTCACGAAGGCGTTGAACAGCTGTCTGTGTGTACGCAATATGTTAGTAGAATTTGTTTCCTCCTAGTGGCCTTGCGAGTTTGCACCACTTGGCTTCGAACCAGGTACTTTTATGGTATTTTACGTTTTGATCGATTTTGGGGGAACCAAGCAAGCTATAAGGTCGCGTAAAAAAACAAAATGTGCATAATAACATCCTACATTTATATTTTTAGAAAAAACTCTCAAAACATTTCATTCTCGTAGTAAAAATCTCAAAAAATAGTTACTTCCAGTCAAAAAACGTACTTCCGGTTGTTGGATTTTTTTGGCTAACGAACTCGTCCGAGGGACATAGACAACCAACGTGTGTACCAAATTTGGACTTAAAAATGCGGCCGCTAGAGTGCAAACACATATATACATATGAATTTTAATGACACCCCAAAACGTGTTCTGGGGACCATGATCGGTGCTCATTTGCTACTCCCGATCTTGGGTCTCACCATAAGGGCCACTGCAATAGCTCATTTTTCCTACGGAAATTCGCTAAAAACAGTTTCGAATTTTAATATACCAGGTGACAGCACATAACGGAAACAAAGATTTGTTCACCGAGATGAAATTTCGGTAAATTTAGTGCCGATTTATCATTCTGTTTTTGAGTAATTTTTAACAGGGAGGTGGGACAAATTAATTTTTTCCTTAAAAAAAAAGTGAGCCGCCTCATTGAGGAATATCGATAACGACGATAACTATGCAAATTTATTTTACAATATCATTGCTACCTAAGCATCACTAATTTGTACTCAAAAGATTCGTATCAGCCATGTAATGTGTTGCTACCTTGAGACTTTAAAATGTACAATTCCAAAATAGTTGCAATTTATTTTACTAGAATGCGCTGTTAGGTCATATTTTGAAACTCAATTTAGTTCAAAGTTTCTGATCAGTACTGTAAAGTGCTGCCATCTGAGGACTTATAAATGTATTATTCAGCAAAGATCTGTTACATCAATTTATTTTTAGGTAGTTTAGAGAAGGTACTGTGGGGCTCGATCCTCCTGGACCCACTACACACTAAACCACCGCCCTCCCTCCAAGTGGAAGTCACTCTGAACTGAACATAGGCACAAGACTGTATCCACCAACCTCTCCTGAGATGGCAATACCGGCTCCAGATACTCCAGATACCGGCTGACCCTAGAATGGTGGAGTTCCTCACGCGAGAGTCTGCGAAGAGCAGTAGTCAGAATAGTCTCCAGCTTTTTCCTGCTGGATTTACTGGCAAGCGTCCACCAAGCGGTAGACACGTACATCAGCACTGAACGAACTATTAACAGAAAAATCGTTAATTTAGTTTTTACTGGCAAGGGGCTATGCCTTACCAACAAACCCTGAATTTTCTTTCATTCAGAAACCTTGTTCTGCACGTGTCGCCTGAAGTTGAGTCAACTGTCCAGCGTTATGCCAACGTACTTGACAGTAGGCTTCCAAGGGATAGCCACCCCATCAAGTTTCACGGCACGTGTCATTCTACACGTTTTCCTGAATCAGATTTATCTTAATGCGCCATTTCTGTAGCCACGGGGACGCGCTGTCCATTTGTTTCTGCATGGTTTTTGTTGCGTAAGCCGGATTTACACTACTACAGTGTAGAAACGCATCATCAGCATACAGCGAGAGTGTCACACCTAGAATAGTTGGAAAATCGTTAGTATAAACCAGATATAGTTCTGGTCCCAGGACACTGCCTTGGGGAACACCAGCAAGTATCGGCCGCAGAGTTTTCCATCTACGAAGGTCTTGAAGGATCTGCCTGAGAGGTGGGAGAGGATCAAGTTTACAGCAGCCACCGGTACAGGAGACTCGCTCAACTTGTAGAGAAGGCCTTCGTACCATACCTTGTCAAACGCCTTGCTGACATCTATATATCAAATTTTGAATCGCAGTGGAGTTAAAAGTTTTGAATTAGTTCTGTGAAGTACTGCACTCTTTATCCTTTTAGTTGAATTTTATATTAACAACTAAACGAAATTGTCATTTTAAATTTAGAAATTTATTTTAAGGTATATTTTCTAAAATGCCTAAATAACTTCTAACTTACTTTTCGTAGCTGTGAAGTCGTTGCATATAACAAAATACTTCGGCCGAATTTACAAGTTAGTATTGTCCTGTCTCCATACTGTTTTTTTAACCTAAATCTTTTTCTGAATATTTTGTTTGACATTACTTACATAATATTATAATAGTGAGATACTTTTTGTTATCGTATGTTGTGAATTAGATAAATTAATTATTATTGGTCCTAAGTACGATTTCCGGGATGTAAGCCAGAGAAAATAGGTTGTAAGGCAACATGCACTTTAAAGGCAAAATTTTGCACTTTAATTTTCATAGGTATAATTAATGCATGAAGAGAACCATGCCGGTGAGTTGAATTAATATGAACTAAGTTATAATTTTTTCTAAAATACGAATTTCACTTGTAGTATTATAATATTTCTTTACTAATACTGAAAGTGGTCTTTGTGTTACGCGATCGTGTTTTCCGTATGAGGCGATAGTCGAGCTCGGAAATTTGATCAAGGACCGAAAAAACACTTTAGGTACGAGCTATGAATGATATTTTTCATCACACTGTAAATAATAATACAAGAATTGTAATTTATCAACATAATATTACACTCCCCAACTTAGTTAAATTATCCAATTGAATAGCCCACGTTGTGGAACTAAGTTATAATACTATTAGGTAACAGATGCAATTCAAAACACAAAGCAAGTTTACAATTTTAACAACTTCTTTAATTAAGAAACGAAAAATTAAAATATATATATATACAATTATTCACAAAACAAGTTAATTCAAAAATCAAATGTTCGTTATAGTCTTTTTTTTATAACACTCTTAATATCTCGGGGGGTCAGTGCCGACTTTTCCCAATATTATTATTATTGAAACAGAATTAATGATTAAAACAGTTATTATAGATAAATATGAAAATTAAAAAAGGGGAAAGGAAAATAGTACAATGGGTTAAAATGAAAGTGTATGTAGGTGTATCAAAAGGGAAGTTATATCGAAGTTAAATTTATATTGATGGTCCAAACAAATTCTTCTTATAAAGATATTTTATAAAGTCTTTCCAAAATTTATAATATTAGAGTTTTCACTGATGGATGGTTTGAAATATAGATAGAGTTAATTCATGTAAGTAATTATAGGCCTATGGATAGATCTCACCCAGTTTATAACTTCTTCTTCTTGTTATGGGATTTTAAATGATTATTGATGATTATTACACTTCACTTTAGATAAGGCAAGTTATTTATTAAACGTTGACAAAGTTTGAACACTAAGAATCTTCAATTTAAATCGTCTATTGGAGAGCGTTAGTCATAGGTCTTGCTTCTTAGGCGTCTATTCAACAATTAAAATCCTGGGATCAAAACTGGCTTGCTTTGGGCCTTCAGGAAATGGGTACATAAGGCCTGGTGAATTTCGTATCTTCTGGGGTTTGGATTGTTGTACAAAAAAGTGTAATTTAAAATGTAGTGTATTTATTTGGTGTTGTTTTGATTAAATTTTGAAATAATTTTGTTTTACAACTAATATTGAATAATAAATTTAAAAGAAATTGATTAAATAAGAAAATTGCATGAAAATACCAAAAATAGCTCCTTGTACAAATTATTTTCTAACATCTACTATTTACAATTAAAACTATACATTTGGCTTTTAAACTGGGATTTCCGCGCTGCAAGCGGTCACATGACTGTGGGTGGGGCTTAATAAACATGTCTTACATCTATCTAGCTTTATCCGTTGTTTCGTCGACTTTCAGTGAATTGTTATGGCTTAACGGTATTTCCTATGAAATTTTGCCAAAGACATTTTTGATGAAGAATCTTTCGTTCTATCTGATGGTGTTCTTCATTTTTTGATTTAAATTTTGGTTCTCTTAGGATCGATGATTGTATTTCTGATATGGCCTAGATTTTGGTATGCCGGTTTAGTTTCAAGTGGATTAAAAAAGTGAATTTCGGTCGAACGCTTGTTGATTGAGTTAGTCTTATAATTTGGATGGAGTGGTTGGTTAATTTAGATGAATTTTGATATAGGAAAGATAGGGATACGAGGTCTGGAAATATTATTAATTACGTAAAATGTTATCGAAAGTCGGGTGTTTTAGAATCTTGTTAATTTGTTGCTTGCGATTCCGTCCGCTAGATGTCGTCGGTCGGATCTTTTCTGAATGATTTTTACTATCAGTCTTCTGTCTCTCTCGCACTCATGCGTGTTTAGTTGAAATACAGTAATGTATGATTCTTTTGACTTATTAATAATTTTATGGTATATTTTGAATTGTTACACAATATAAAAGTTTTTTAAATCAATTTTTGTAACAAAAACGTGAATTTTAAGCTATTTGAATATTTTTTGTCAATAGCGGGCAACATAAGCTTTAAAATGATGCTTGAATAATTAATTTTGATGAAGAATTAAGGGAAATATCACTTAGAGACAAAAAAAACAACTTTGAGAATAATATATAAGGACTATAATGGTGTGAGTAAATTATCAGGTATATACCATATTGTTTTATAATGAGAGAATTACCGTATGTTACATTTTGCAATATTTATTGATTTAAAAAAAAATATTAAAAAATGACCAATGGCTTGATTGGCCATAGAGATAAATTTTAATGTACCATTTGGTAGGGAATTTATTAAGCTTTAATTTTAGTAAGTAATAACATTTTGCACAGTTTTTCGAGATATGCAAAAAAAAACTAAAAAATAACACATTTGAGCATCCTGCCCACAGCACGTGAAATCAATGGAACTTTATTAGGGATTGTTTAGGGGACTCCCCCTACACATTTCTGAAACTTTTGTAACTACATGATTTAATGCAGCAAAACAATCTTTTTTTGGCCTAATTTGACTGGACTGTACCAGAAATAATTATCTTATCTTCTAAAGCGAGAGATAATTGTCTGTCTGCTAAATGG
>JAGFPH010004115.1:42567-80147 GCA_018207615.1 Philaenus spumarius
GCACGCCAACCCCCATATTGGGAGTATCTTCAATACACAATGCATTGCGTGCTTGGCACGCCTACCCCCGTATTGAGAATATCTTCAATACATAATGCATTACGTGCTTCGCACACCATTTGGCATATTGGGAGTATTTTCAATACACAATGCATTGCGTGCTTTACACGCCAACCCCACGGTAAAATCCACCACTTGGCTCTGAACCGGGTACTTTTATGGTATTTTACGTTTTGGGGGAACCAAGTAAACTATAAGGTCGTGTAAAAAGCAAAATGTGCAAAATAACATCATACATTTACATTTGTACAAAAAACTTTATTTTAAATTCATTCTCGTAGGTAAAATCTAAAAAAATAATTACTTCCGGTCAAAAAACGTGCTTCTGGTTGTTGGACTTTTTTGGCTAACGAACTCGTCCGAGCGACGTATACAACCATGAGTATCAAATTTGAACTAAATCGGACTTAATTGCGGCCACTAGAGCGCGAACACATATTGATATACATATGATTTTTTATGATACCCCAAAACGTGTTGTGGGGACCATGATCGGTGCTCATTTGCTACTCCCGACCTTAGGTCTTACCATAGGGGTCACTGCAACAGCTCATTTTTCCTATGGAAATTCGCTAATAAATAAAGAAGAGGCTACACAATCAATGAGCATGAAAAAACTTCAGTGGCTTTATTTGTGTGGTTTTTTACAGTATCTAATTTCTTTCATTTGAGCACATTATCAAACCTGCTTTGTGTATTTAAAACTATTTTATTTAAAGCCAAATAAAATAGATTTTAAAGTAAGTATGGCTCCAAATCAGCCTATACCCCTACAACGACGTAAATGATGCGAGAACTCACACCTCTACAGCACAGTAAGAGAGGATCATGTGTTAAAAGTTATTCTAAACCAAAATCTTCCTAACAGTTGCATTACTTAAATGAAAGGCCACCGAGATCACCAGATTTGACAATGTATGATTCCTTCTTGTGGGAATATATTTAAACAATTAATTCTCACAGATTATGAGATAGTAAGATAGATAGGTAGTAAGATTATTGAAGAAGAAAATCATACTGTTGATACCTTGGGAATTTTTCAATAATTCTTATGATTCTAACATTGAAAAGTTGTTAATAAGTTTTACTAAAAGCAATACATTTTATTCATTACTTACATTACAATTAAACATCAATTAGTTTTCCATGTTTATTCACTTTCTGGTTGTACAAAATTAAATAATTAACTTGTAATTCACAAAAAAAAAATAGAAGCTTTGTTAAAATTCGGGGGGGAAATATTCTACACATCCTGTAAAAAATAACTGGAATGTTTTTAGAGTTTCACATGTGTTGAATAAGTGAATACAAAAATATCCACCCCAACATAAATATTGAACTATCTCCAAAATAGTTCGAAGAAGCAAACAAATATGAAATATTTTCCTGAATGTTTCACAAAAATATTAAAATAATTTCCCAATTCATCTAGAAGATATCTCGGATTTCCAGATTACTCTTATTACATTCATTTATAAGAGTTCAAAGAGATAAGTTGTCATTTGTATAGCAGAAAAATTAATTGTACAACAATCAATCAAACTAATTTTGGGATTAAAAAGTTTGCCTTATCAACTTGAATTCATAGCTGCAGATAAATAACTCACCTAGTGAACTAGCTCCTAAAAGAATACTGTACCAGTTGAGCTGTAGAAGTACGAATAAACCTAAACCTAATTGTCCACTGAGAAACACGAGAGCATCCCATTGGCTGAGTTTACCAGAAGCTAATGGTCTGTCTTTGGTCCTGGCCACCTTTAAAACACAAAAAATTATTAGTGGTTTTATAATAACTCTTTTTGTTGCTAGAGATAAAAAGTATATACAAAAATAATAATTTAGCTGGATAGGAAAGAAGTTATTTTCAAGATTAGAATAATAAAACAAAAACAAATCTCACAGAAAAGTATAATTTTGAACCCGTTTCAACAACAAACTTTGGGATATTCCTGCTAATTCGCCCCACTTTAGAACTTTTTCTAAGTAGACTAATAATAATCATTAATTACTAGGCATTGTAATTTTTATTTTCATTTATTTAAATCATTAAGCAGTTGGAAATCCTTTAACATTTTAGTAAGTTTTAGTTTATAATAAGTTTATAATACAGTATGAATTAAAACAACAAAAACTTACTCTTTCTAATGTTCTATCTACACCTCAGCTTAGTTCATTTTTAAAATTTCACATTTCAAATTAAACTAAACAAAAAATATCTCCAGAAAGGGGCACTTGTGCTTTCAAGAACAACTGGTAAGAATCTTACAATAATTTACTAATATCAGGTTTCCATTGAAATTTGAAAACATCAATTTCAAATTGTAAAGTTTGGTTAGCATCATATAGTAAACAAATTTAAACTTATATTTCTGAAACACTGTTGAAATTGGTTATAATATTAATCCATCAAAATGTTTAAATCTTCATAGATTTTATGATTATAAGTTTAATTCGGGTTATTACAAAATTTGTAGTCACTTTGCATTTTCAATCACAGCGTCGGTTCACTGACACAACAAATATGTCTACTCATTTAATTCCGGTTGTCTTGGTAACTTGATTTATTATTATTATATAAAAAAGGTGCCTTATTATTATAAAACAGTCTCATCTCAAATGTTTGTACCATCTCAGAACAAAATTACATTTATTTGACTCTTTTTAATTTTAGCCCATGATGAAAAAGACATGCTACTGTGATGTTATTAAACAAATTTATAGAAAAAATTAAAAGTCATTTAGAATATTTTAAATTTTGTTTTTGGTTATGAAACATGCACAAAGGGAAATAATTATTCAGATTAAGAAAGTAGATCAAATAAAAACTGAACACAAAATCTCATAATAAAAGTTTACACAGTTGTGAGATTTTGTGTTCAGGTTTTATTTTATCTAGTTACTTTCTCACAAGTCAAGCTCATTAGTTACTTATTTATTAGATTAAGAAAGAGATATTATGTAGAGTATTTAATAAGGGAGGAAACCAACAAAGAAGACCTCAAACTTTATCTGTTTATTTTTTATGTAATTTCTGATAATGCTATCAGATAACAATTTTAAATAAAAATTAATCAAACAGAAGACTATTGAAGATGAAAAAATTGATTTGCACGCAATGATAGTCAAACTGTGCTTTACACTTTTTACAAACAAAAGACACCAATTGGCGGCTAATAATTAAGGCAATCAATGCTAGAAGCTAATGATTATGGTAACAACAGTTAAATTACAATCACTGATCACAGTGGTTGGCACTAATATCTAAATACATTTTCTTGGTTTCAAATGTAAGTCATATCATTTCAAATCATATTCAATAGATTTTTATATATTAAAATATCTTTCAGTTTGAAAAAAAAAAAAAAATAGAGAGGAAAAAGCATTTAAACTGAGGAAGGGTTAAGTTATTAGAAATCTAAAAATTCTTTAAAATTCATGACATAGGCTGCTTTTTCTTGTCACCGATTGCATAATGTATACTTTGCAATGTATAAATAAATAAATTAGCATAAACTTGTAAGCACAAACAGTTAACACAATTTGCAGTTCTATATAGGTTACAGAACTAAGTCGATAACAATGCAACATTACACAACGTTTATAAACAGCACATGTATTCTTACTATGAAAAAATATTTACCTATAGAGCTAAAACATAGTAGATAATGATAAAATGAGAAAATAAAACAAGAAATACGACCCATTATTGATAACTAGTGGACCCGCCAATGCTTCGCTATTGCTATTGCTTGATTTACCTAACCTAAAATTATATTCAGTTTTTGATCCAAATCAGTTGTTGATCAAAATCAGCTGTTTTAAGCTTTTCATACGAACAGCTGTTTTTTGTGCCCCTGATAAAATCAAAAGAAATATTTCTTCTTCCTCCTTAAGATTGACCTTACATAAGATTAACATTGAAACTTTGAGGGCCACTGGGGCGTAGCCCTAATGTCCTAGGACTTCGGTAAATGGCCTAAAACCTTCCCAGGGTTAACCTGTGTTACTATGCAAAATTTCAAAGCAATCGGATGGACGGTTTGGTAACGCATAAAGGACAAACATACAAACGTACAGACGGACATACATTGAATTTTATATATATAGATAATAATATATTTTATAATATAAAAAAACAGTTAATACACATGTGCTTAGCTTTTCATAAAAGTTGGAATTGTCTTGTTTTAAGTTTGATATCATCTATTGACCTGACCTGGGAAGGATAATATGGTAGCCGATGCCTTACCTCGTGTGAGCTCTCCCACTACTGCTGCACTGACAAATGTCATAAAAAATCTTTATGAATTACATCGAAGCATTACGCCAGCTTGGTATTACACGGATTTACCATTGGACTAGAAGTAAAAATCTTCCTTATTCTGTCCAAAATGTTACAAAATTTATCTTGTCAATGTTGTATCTGACATTTTTTGAGATAAAACCTAGATTTTTCAAAACAAAGGAACTTTCATAAAATCAACTGCTTCTTTTGAGTATCTGAACATGGATTTTAAAGAACCTTTACCTACAAATACCAGAAATAAATTATTGTCATCAAACACTTCACTCAACTATTTTTATTTGTTTGGCATCTCCTCCTACGTACACAAGGATTAAGGTTCTAATTTCATGACTTCTGAATTAAATCTTTTTTAACATAATATGGGGTAGCAACAAGTCATACAACACCCTATAATCATTACCCTAAATCATCGGCGGATCCAGCCGGTTTCAAGGAGAGGGCTGTCTCCTATCCCGGAGGGGTGTATAGAATATTTTTTTTAATTCAGTGCTTGAAAACGTCTTTTTAGACTATTTAATGAGCACCCATTTTGAATAAGAATTAAGGATTATATGCTTTACCCAAAAATAAAATTTTATTGTAACAAATTGTAGAGAATAAATCATAGAATTGAACTGATACTTGAAAATTTTAAATAGCCTTATTCTGAAAACTTATTTCACTAAATTAGAACAACTAAACAAAACTCTCACAAACGTATAGTATACAGTTCCAGCCTGGGAAAAGGTAGCGGCTAACGCGCCTAGGGACATTGAAAATGTACATATTTCAGTGAAATACCAGAATAGCTTCGGAACACTAAACCAGGTTTTCCTTATATCAAACGAAAATATAGAACTTGCACTTCAAATCGATATAAAAATCATTATACGAATATATATAGATTTGTAATAGATACATCGATTGGTATGGTTTCTTAACAGACATCGTTGGCTGTGGTTCGGATTCCACGTAAAACTGTAGGTCCCGTCTTCATTAGCGTTAAGTGCAAAACAGTAGGACGTTAAACACCAAAAAAAAAAAAAAAAAAAAGATACATCGATTGTAAAATGTGCTTTCTCATTTTTTGAAAACTGTCCAATTGCAAGGGTTTACAGAAACCTTCATATCTAAGGAACTATAAGAGTGATGAATGATTAGAAGATCGTGGTAGAAATTTTAAATCTTGACAAATCCAACGGTGTCCTTATCTTTTTCTCCAAACAAGTCTATCTAACGGTTATGTGCCACGAGTTTGAGTCATTTTCTTATGATTTTTAGCGCGGCATCAGTTGATTTAGACAACTACAATTTTACAATGATGATTACTTATGTAAATATATGTTTTAAAACAAATTTGTAGTAACAAAAATTAAAGTTTAAAATATTTCCTTTACGATGGTTTTTGTTTTATTGAGATTGGATAATATTTAGTGGGTGAAATATTCTATACAAGTTGTGTTGTCTGAGACTACTCAATTGAGCAGTCTGCCACTTAGACGAATAACAAAACAAAAAATATAATAACCCAAAGGAGAGGACTGCAGCCCCCCTGGATCCGCCAATGCCAAGCTGAAAAGTATAATGATGTTATATGGCCTACAATTTGGCCTTAAGATCAAGCTAGAAATCACAAAGGGAAATGGTCTTCCATGATGCCCTGCATTCTATACAATCTCTGCTGTGTACTTCCACAAATTCAACATCACATGAATGATTGTTTAACAATCATTGAAAATCAATGTATGGACAATCTATTCAAGTTTGGTTGTATCAGCCTGTTCAAATCCTGTTAAAGCACCATGAGAAGGAGAACAAATATGAACCAATAGTAACGAAGTTACCCTGCTTGAATGCAACAAAGATTATGCTCACGTTCGCTTACTTGATGGACAGGAAACAAGCCTATCTACACGATATTTAGCACCCAAAGGAATAAAGGTAAGAAGTTAATGGAACAACAGTTTGACCACGAAAAAGTAACAGAGGAACAAAAGTTTAAATGCTCAGAACCCCCAGGTGACATACAGAGAGAATCTTTGAGAAAGACAAGATATGCGTCGAAATGGACATGCTTGGAGAATGCCTTATGACTCCAGGATCACAAATTAAAAAGTTTGGAGAATAAGGTGAACAATTATTACACACCCCACAAGGTCACTGATTACAAAGAAAAGTTTTTCCCTAACACCAATTATAATGTGAAACGTTTCATATAGGCCTATCTGGCTCTATTGTACAGAAGTAATTTACCCGTCCCAGGACTAAATTGATACTCAGTATGCTTATAAATTTTAATACAATATGTTCCTACATTTTGGAAGAGGCGTTTTACTTGATGGTAATTCTTCGGTATAGTGGCCTCAACTACAAACTTTTTCATATGATAACACATGTTAGAGAACAGGCATTCCTATAACTAAAAACAACAAAGTTTAGAGTCGGAAAGTGATATTTACCTTAGTAATTTGAATCAGAATCAGTTTCAGCAACAGTGTCAGTAGAATCCTTTGATGGGATTTCGCTACTATAAAGCTCACTAATTACACACTAGAGGAAATGTAAACGGAGTATTATAATCACTATATTTTCTTTTGAATAAAAACTCAGCGATATGCCCGTGTAAGTGGTACTTACGGTTACTAAACCGGGGTACTTTTGAACGCACTTCGCGCCATGTTCGTTCTATTGTTTGCGTGTAGGCGCCTGTATCAGGGTCTACAAAGTTGTAGGAATGGTTAACGGTTGACTTTCCGACCTTCAATTCTTATCAAATTACACTAATTCAGCACTTAAGTTGACATGTGTTTAATTCCAGTTTATATTGTCAAAGCTTGTTCAGAATTCCTAATTAAACCTCTTTGTTTTATTTTTAATTTAAGTCTTTCCACAAACAGCTTTCCAAATGATTGGAAACTGTCCAGAATTACTCCTCTTCATAAGGGTGCTAACAAATTAGATATTGCCAACTACAGACCTGTAGCAATACTTTCAACTCCTGCTAAGGTGTTTGAGATTGTCATTCATTTGTTTGTGCTATCTCATATGAAACCGTATTTGTCTTGGGCTCAACATGGTTTTATTCCTGCCCGATCAATTAATACTAATCTCTCAAATTTTGTAAATTATACATCTAGGGTATTGGATAATAGAGGGCAGGTGGATGTAATATACACTGACTTTGCAAAAGCATTTGATAAAGTCAATCACATCACATTGCTTAGGAAACTGAATTTCTATGGGTTTTCCAGTGATCTACTTAGGTTTTTCTCTTCCTATTTGTTTCTTAGGTATCAATATGTAACGTATTCTGGTTTTAAATCGAATAGATTTATAACGGGGTCCGGTGTTCCTCAGGGCAGTAATTTGGGACCTTTATTGTTTAATATCTTCATTAATGATATAACTTCGTGTTTCGATAATTGTGAATATTTAATGTACGCTGACGATTTGAAAATTTTTAAAAATATTAAAACTTGTTATGATTGTCAAATTTTGCAAGAAAATTTAGTTAGATTATCTGTTTGGTGTAAAAATAATAAACTTCTTCTTAATATTAAAAAATGTTGTGTCATGTCATATTATAGAGTATTACAGCCTTTAATTAACAATTATAACATTGATATGCAATTATTGAACAGAGTTACTAGCTTTAAGGATTTGGGGGTTCTTATGTCACAAGATTTATCTTTTAGTTGTCATATTGTTAATATAGTAAAGAGAGCTTATTCCACCTTGGGTTTTATTTGTCGGTTGGGGAGGGATTTTAATAATATTGTCGTTATGAAAGTTTTATTTAATAGTCTAGTTAGATCAGGGCTGGAATTTGCCTGTATTGTTTGGTCCCCATCAACAAAATACTATGTAAATATGATAGAAAAAGTTCAGAAAAGATTTTTGCGTGTGTTATTTTATAAAAAATTTGGATTTAATAACCAGCAAATTTGGACAATAAGATATAGGGAATTTTTGAGTGCATTTGAAGTTAATTCGTTGGCAGTTAGGAGAAATTTGTTGAGGTTGTGTTTCTTGAGAGGAGTTATGTGTGGCATGATTGAGGATCCTGAGAGCCTAAGACAGATACGCTGGTGTGTTCCACCTTATGGGATGAGAATCAGACGACCACTTTACCAGGAGCGCATTAGAACCCATGCTCATGCGTCGTCGCCGCTGAACTCGTCAATTGCTCTGTACAATTTGGTCGCTCACAAGGTGGATGTTTCCTGGGGTTTGTCGAGGTTCCGCAGGGAGACTTTGTCTGCATTAAACCAGCGCTGACTGTGGGTTTGCAAGTTTTGATGGGACTCAACAGCTAGGTATAATATGTTAGTTTTTATGTTTTCATTATTATTGTTTATTTGTATATAATGTGTTTGATTATGTATTTGGTTGTTTTGTTTAGTTATTTGTTTCATAGTTTTAATTAGTTTAAGCATGACGTATTTTATTTTTGTATAGATTGCGCCCCAGTAATTGGGTTTTTTACCTGTTGGGGTTGCTTTTACAACACGGTTCTGTTATGTATTTCTTTTGTTTGTTTGTAAAATTGTGTTGTAATAAATTTATTCTATTCTATTCTATTCTATGTGTCATCAAATGAAAAAGTTTGTAGTTGAGGCCACTATACCGAAGAATTACCTACTTGATTTAATTTCTTTGTTAATGAATAATAAATCATATCAGACAAATATTTGTTAACATAATTGAGGACATTATAAATAAGATACATCCACTATATAATAAATATTTCCTCTTCTTTGCAAAGTCTTGGCTTATAGTAACAAATCTGATACCACGCATATCTATCAATCTTAAAATCAATACTTACTTTTCCATCAATATCCTTATCCCACATATCATTTATTGTACAGCCTGCCCCTCGCATAATTAAGGAACCTAATCCAAATAAAGCTAACAACTGAATGTCTGGTAAACATCCTGGTACTGCTGCCATTCCAATACCCCAACTGCAAGGCCAGAATAACAGCCATGATCCTTAAACATAATTCATAAAAGTTAATGAAAACAAAACAAAGACTTAAAATTCACAAAATAAAGTGAAGGATTTGTCATTACTAGAAATTTAACAATCAATGAATCGACTATTGTAAATTGCATAGTAGGTTATGTGCCTAAAGTTTACATTAGGGCACCTAGAGGTATTGCAGCAGAAGTGCCAACGTACGCGCAAGAAAATGAATATGCGTAGGCCTAATTGTCAATTTTTAAAAGTCTTAAATAAATCCATATCCAAAATATAATTTACACAATTTTATTTATGTAATTAATTATGAACAGAAAATAAAACACTTTAAACTTAAACTCAATTCACAAACTTATTTAACTCGGGAAATAATCGTAGCCTATCTTTTCAATGCCATCGGACTGGGCATGCGAACGTAAATAAACATGATTATCCGACTCCGCCATTCCTGTACTTTTACAAACAATTTCGCATCACGTAACCAAATGTATTTGATGCATCGATATATTTTCAATAGCAGTAAAATATAAAATAGCTTGAAGTTCTAACTTATAACGATGCAAATTTACTATGTACGCCAGCAGAAATGTAAGAATAAAAAAATAGCCTGAAGTTCTAACTTTTAGTCTTTAGTCATAGTATGTTTACCTGTATTAAATATTTAAACAGTAGAATGTAAAACAAGGCTGTCGTCTGCAAAAATATCAGCCGAGATCGTATAGAAAAATTATGCCCTTATAACATCAGCTAATAGCTTAAAGTTGGGAGCATCAATTAAGTTGTTTTGATAAACAAAAGCATTATAATAAATAAAAAAGACCTGCAGTTCTGGTCTGAGTATGTTTAACTTACCAGCATTCAACGTTCAATAGTGCAATGTGATTAGATTTTGAGTACTAGGTATACTACTTTTTCCTTAAAAAGATCGTTGGGCGTTAAAGTTTACTATTCGACCCTAGGCTGATATTTTTACAGACAACGACGTTGTTTTACATTCTACTGTTAAATGTTGAATACTGGTAGGCCTAAACATACTGTGACTAAATACTATAGGTAGATCCTTTAGGCTATTTAGTTTTTATTAATCTTGCATTTCTGTTAGTTTAGCCTAGGGTCGAATAGTAAACTGGCGCAGATCGTTCTTTGCAAACATATCAGCTGGGTGTCTTAGAGAAAATTTACGCTGGCTATGTTTTCTGATTTTAGTCTAGACCTAGTCCCTATTAATACCTTATCAAAATTGATTTTATTATACCTAGTTTCTAAGTTTTGACAATATCTTTTAACATAACTTAACACAAATCATATAGAAGCTGCAAGAACATTAAGGTTATAATATGTTCCACTCAACTGCAGATAGCAGGCGTAGCCTGTAGCCCATTTGAATAAAAACCTCTTAATCAATTTGATACATATGAGGATTGTAGGTAGCATTTTACAAAACTAATAAAAGGTCATAGGCCTACTACAAAACTACACTTAAAATTTATTCATACCTATAGGCCTATCAACTCGTATTAGTTTTAAATATGGCTGTACAGACGTTGAGGACTTATCAACTAATATCGCTGATAAACTTCCAATATTTCTTGACGTCAAACTTTCAACTATCTTCTTAGACTTGTATGCAATATTCGATTTGTGCATAACATTTGGAACTTCCAGAATAACAGGCTTCAATAAGTTAATTTTACCTAAACTGTTAAAAGAAGATTTATCTATAGGCCTAGTACATGTATGTTTCTTACAAACATAATAATTTGAAGCATTCCAGAATGCAGCACTTGGTACACACTGACACACTTTTTGAAATTTTAAGAAACTAGTAATACTGTTCATTCTTAATGGGTTTCCCATTGCACTTATGAAGGAATTCATAATAAAGCTAATCAATTATTTAAAATACAAAATAAATTGAGACAAATTAACATTTTCATTGAAAGTTAGCCTCACACTAATCTTACAGGTGTGTGAACAGGCTCATTCGAGTTATATTCTATAATATTATGTCATTATTTACTTTTTTACTTAGAAGGCTAAGTCAAGTGTCAAGGTAGACTAGGCCTTAAGAAAGTCTTCTACTGAACTTTAATTTAAAAAAAAACACTCCTATTACATATTTCACTTATCTTTGTTGGCACTATTTTTGTCGAAATCATAAAAGGAAACATGAACATTGAAATAAAGAACTAAATAGTTAACGAACATTTTTCTAATTGCTACTAGTAACACCTTGTCTAAAGTAAGGTTAAACGTTAAACCCAGGTGGGAGATGGGCTTATCGGCTTATCACTTCGATAGTTCGATAAGAAGAATGGAAGCACAGATACAGATTGGTGCAACTGCAAAGAGAAACAGCAAGAGCATACGAATAATAACACAGTTGGACACTGAGAAAGTTAAACAAAGTAGTGTGTTAGTAGTGGATCATTTTATTAATTAGCGCGTTTAATTACAACATAACAATAAATAGGGCAAGTAACTTCGTCTTAAAGTTAGGCCTATATAGAATGATAAATTGTATTGCATTTCGGGAAACTAGATTATAAAAAGATTAATCTCTTAGTAATAAATACAAATTACTAGAAATTGTAACAACATTGACTTAACACTATGTACACGCATAATAATATATAAATAATAATGGAATGATATTCCGTAACCATTTTATATAAATATAGATATTATTATAATTTGTGTATTTTTTTAGCGATTCAATTTAATATCTCACTAAAAACATTGCTTGTTATCTTACATTATATTATCTTATTAGTTACAATAATAAATTCCAATAACAAAAAAGCATAATATTTATCATATATTATAATTATTAATATTGATATCATTTCATATATGGGATACCAAATTAATGATGCCATAAAGATTACCCAAGTCTCCCAAGCCCAAAACACCAATAGTCTTGCATAATGTTTACCGATCATTTTTCATCTCGGCTGTTCTTCGTGTAACTATCTATCTAGTCACTGTAGTGTAATAGTCAAGTGCTGCTCTCATGTAGTTAAATTTTAAACTATAATAATAAATGTTGGTCTAGTCCGAAAAGTGCTGCTACCTAATAAATTATAAACTGTTATTTATTTTAATCATTGGTTTAATATACATTTCTATATTTTTAATCAATAAAATTAAGGTTAATTTGCAAATTGGTGTCTCATAAGATGTTACCTATGTAACCACTTTCAACCCTATTTACTATTAAGATCTGTTAATGATTTTTTAGGAAGATTAAATTATTTAATCGTAAATCGTGGTAACTTATGTGTAGATACTTTTCAAAATGGTTATCAATTTTGAAGACAGAGGAGAGTAAGTAGAACAGACAAATTTATATTTATTTTTAGATTTATTGATAGCAAAACAAGCACTAAAACTTCATTCTCAAACATTTTGGGGTTATGAAAGGTAATTTTTATGGAAAACGTTTTAACCTACTACTAATTTTAAAGTTTTTTTTTGGGAAGAAACGATTTTTTTTATGAAAATGTAATAATATACTGAATATTTTGTAAGCATTAGAGTAATATTTTTATAGCACATAATATATTATAAGGAGCTGCCACACAAATGTTTAACAGTTTATGGTCCTGTTTTAGGGCACTTGTATAGCTAGGTGTCCTTTAAAAAGTTTTGGGTGTTGTTAGTTTTATACATACGGTACCCAAAATAATACTTTCGGTATTTTAACCTTAGGAAGGTTATGAATGTTTTTTACTTCAATTTTTCTGATAAATTAAATATCAAACTACATGTATTGTAATAGGCCTAAATAAGAAACAAATATATTTTTAAAATTTCCCCTTTTAATAAAATAAAATTTATAAAAGATGCAAAAGTGGCTTAAAAAGTATTAAAAAATATAGATTGTATTCCATATAATTTATTCTAGTAATCTTTATAACTTCGTAACTTCGTCCATGACTGTTACAGCCTGATTGTTCGATCATTTTGTGGTAAGGCCTATTCTGCAAAAATTGCTTTTAGTAAAATCCAATGTACCGTAGCCTATACGAAGTCTGTTAAAAAAAGTCCCGAACTTTTCTTTTACAGTTTGTAGATTAACTTAAGGTCTACTACAGCTTAATTTGCTTTCTCCTTCTGACTACCTCCCTGATCTCATCTAACAACCCCTTGCGATATTTCTACTTTGAAGTTCTGGAAAATTTGTTCGGTAATATCCTACTCTACCGTAGGGAGAGATATTAGATATATCCTAATATCTACCCAGTAGGGTCAACTTGAAATTTTACGATCTTGTAGTTGGACAACATTATTGAACAAAAACTAACGAAAAAAACAAATAACTAATATCAGAAACGTTATACATAGACAATAATTAATTTAATAACTGTTAAATCTTATTTTCCCAGCTATTGACAAAAAATAGGCAAACATGTTTATTAAAGGTTTATTTACAAAAATTGATTAAAAACTTTTATATTAAACTTCATATGGTTCCTAATGAAAGGCGCCATTTATGATAAATCTGTTTAACTAACATGTCAGCTATTAGTTAGATTGTTTAATTTATAACGGAAATCAATCAAATTAAATCAACATAAAGCGTTATACATTTTTATAAACTATTATTTATAAACAACGTAAATAAATGAATTAACTGTAATTAACTGAATTAAATCAACGTATTAAATCAGAAGTGTAGGCCTACTCCCACAATTCAATATTCTGTGCCTACTTGCACAGAAATATTGAACTTGCGAAATATTCGCACGATTCAGCTAGTATTTATAATCGGATAATTCGGTCAACCGAGTGTGCGTTAAGTTTAAATCATAGAATTTAAATGTTTAAAACATGGAATTTATACTTTTTATTCTTTTACAGTTCCAAATTTACAACTGAGCATTACACCGTAACATTTTGTACTTTGTTTGTAGTTTATAATTTTATAAAAACCGTAAAAGATGTCCGATTGAAATGGGACAGAAACAGAAATGTTTGTTACATCGTTGTTCTTAATATGAACTCGTGAATCAGTATATCACATTATAATTAGTTGTATTTTAATATTGAACTAAGGCGCTAATAGGATTGTAAAAGCATCGGTTGCGGACGGGTGGCTAATAAACCCTGCAGGTCAGTTTGGGCTGCCTCAAGGCACGACCTATAGTGACACTGTGTTGTTTAAAGCTTATCGTCCACTAGATCGTTAGATTGGCGCGACGCGTAAACGTAGAGCCTCGTCCACTCAGAGCGCGGCTTTCCCACCATTCTGGTAACCTGATATTCAGTCATGGTTTGACAGTATTCAAAGATACAAATGGACACAGACAATGACGAAGAAATCTGCTTTCTTGCAGCGTTAGTTTAAGCAGAAGAAGAGAAAGTAAAAAACTAAGTAAGATGTTGGTTCATGAAATTAATTCAAAAAGACTCACGTTTGGAAAATTTCATCATATTTTCCTAGAACTTTTGATAACTCGTTACTCTGAAGATTATAAAATTTACAGTGCTCTCAACCAACAGCGCGTAACTCGAAGCAATTAAAACGTTTGGTTATTTTTAACACACATACCAGAGTATTGTTGAATATAAATTAAAAAAAAAAAAAAAAAACTGCCGCATTACTATAGCCGAATTTTCTTATCAGGGAATAACTAGTAACCGTATGCGTAACCAGAGGGGTTGGGGGTTAAACCCCCCCCCCCCATTGTAAAAAATATTTACGTTAAATTACGCTCTTAAGAGTAACTTGTTTTCTACACCTATGCAAATGTCAAGCTGCAATACATTATCAATATATTGCTGACATTATATTTGGGCATGGGCACTGGCACTTTATTTGATATACGATGCAGTATAGTGTATGGCCTGGAACACACACGGAATTTTCGTCCGCCACGGATTATTTGCCGTCGCCGCGCCGTCATATCAACAGTAGCGCGAAGAGAGTATTAGAGCATACACATTGGTCGGAAAAATAAACGATCGGTTTAATTACCGCTGACGGTAGCTGTGCAGCAGCTCGCTAACACTACAATCGACGGATTTTCCACCATCTCCACCGAAACAGTAGCGAACGTGAAAAGATACAAGCCAATTTTCCTTATTTTAGTATTTTTTTCGTATAATACTATCCTTCAGCCGCGTGTGTAGTTCGCCAAATGACGAAACTAACATTCTAAATTAATTGAAAAATGTTTCTTCTTGTTCCTCAAATCAGGAAACACGGTGTAGAATGCTCCAAAATCCTCTCTTATTTTATTTATTGATCGGATGAACCCAAATAAGTATATTTTTTGCTTCCTTTTCAATTGGCGACGGAATAACAATAAAGCAAGAGTTTCTGAGTTTCTCTCTGCTCATATCAATAAAACATTAAACGAAATAATATATTACATAACATACTTCGTGATTGATGAACTAGACACTTCAGTTTAATGAATCTCAATGAAGCTTTTAGACGGCGTTGGAAATTTTACCGCCCTGTGTAGACACTTAACATTTCATGAGCGGCGACGGTAACTAATCCGCAGCAGACAAAAAAAAAAAAAAAAAATTGTTTTGCAAAATTGTTTTTTGCCAGAAAATCCGACATTTTTGCAAATTTAAAAAAAAGATTTTTTGGCACAAGCAGCTCAAAAATAGCACAACGCAGACCAACTTTCATTTTTTGATTTGCGAAAAATTTCTTTTCTAACATCATGGACATAAATAGTTCCCGGGGGAGGTCCAAATTTTAGCTGGAAGGTATCCCCAGACAGTGTATTTTCGTGTGTACAGTTTTTCCAGTTCATGATTTGGTCACCCTAATCTACGGTCTTTGTAATGCTTACCGCAGAACTTATCTGTGACCGCAACAAATTTTAAATACAGAAACCGGCACGAATGCTGGCACTTGAGCAAACCGCTACTAACCTGACTAAAAACATCGGTACCCTGTACATCTCTGTTTAACATGTTCACTGCTAAGGACGCACATGTGTGCTTGACTCTGAACACTATGAGAAGCGGCCGACGCACAGTGCATTGCACGCCAACCCCCGTATTGGGATAATTTTCAATACACAGAGCATTTCGTGCTTCGCATGCCAACCCCCGTATTGGGAGTATTTCAATACACAGTGCATTGCGTGCTTCGCACGCCAATCCCCGAATTGGGAGTATTTTCAATACACGGAGCGTTGCGTGCTTCGCACGCCAGTTTTAAGCCTATCTGCTTTGGACGCACTTGTGCGTCCGCTTTAAAATATTAGTGATTATTACGTAGAAAGGTTAACAAATAAAAAATTAAGTAACTTCTACTCATTTAGGCTATAAATAAAAATAAAAGGTCAGCTCCTAACATAGGAAATACGAAATTTGCGAAGCAGTGAACGTATTAAGGGTGAGGCACACATCCACTAGTTCGTTTGAATTACGAGTCACATAAGAAAGTGGTGTGGAAAATGGGCGTAAGTTTACTATTCGACCCTAGCCTAATATTTTTGCAGACAACGACGTAGTTTTACATTCTACTGTTAAATGTTGTAACAGGTAAACATACTGTGACTAAATTACTATAGGTTAGAACCTTTCAGGTTTTTTTATTTATTATTCTTGCATTTCTGTCGCCATAGGTTAGCCTAGGGTCGAATAGTAAACTTGCGCTGGACAAATGTTTTTTCTCCACTTACGTCCTTTCCCCACACCCCCGGCCCATTGTGCCAGGGAGAGGCCAAATGCCGATGTCTGTAACTATAGTCTGTATACAGTAACTTGGCGTCTGTAACCTGGCTACCTGCTATAGACCGTAAGTAGCAGGTAGCCAGAGTACAGACGCCAAGTTACTGTATACAGACTATAGGCAACATTTGGACCTTTTCTGTTATATATCCCCGCATTAACAAACTATTTTCTAAAACTATTTTCTATTCTCAAACTATTTTCTACAGAATGAGGATTAATCGGGAATGTCCAAATAACTATTTATAACTACTCCATAACATATAAGGAAGGAAGTTTCCAGTTTTTGTTGATATTAGATAAGGGTTATCGCAAATGAGTAACTTTACTATTCGACTCTAGCCTAATATTTTTGCAGACAACGACGTTGTTTTACATTTCACTGTTAAATGTTGAATACAGGTAAACATACTGTGACTAAATACGTTAGGTTAGAACCTTTTAGGTATTTTTTTATTATTATTTTCAACTCATTATATAGAAAATAGTTTGTAAATGCGGGGATATAACAGAAAAGACCCCAACATTTTTCATTTGTACTCAAGAAGATTAGATAATAGAACAAGAACACACAAACTAACCCTTACCTTTCTTCTACATGAAAAACTCCCAATTGTCCGTTAACCGTTCTTAACTAATACTACATAGAGTGCGCAAGGTTGAATAACAATACAATAACAAAATATTTTGATAGATCTAATTCTGCCACTGCACGACCTTATTGTATACAAAGTTTCCACGATTTAGAAAGTTTCCATTAAGAGCAAACGTTATCAACTAAGTACTGCTTTGGAAAACTTTCCGTAACCATTGTGATTGCGCAACATCGGATAACGGGGAATATTTTAGTCCGGGATTGGTGTAAATATGCTAAATATGGAAAGGTTTGGATTTTACCAGTATAAAGTTTGTATTGGTACTGAATAGTAGGCCTACTCCATATAATACCAGATAGCGGGTATTTTGGTATCAACCTAATGACTCAAAACGGTGTTATATTTAACGGATGTAAAAGTAGGCCTACATTCGGACATTAAATAAACGTCGTATTCCCAACAAGATCTAGCCTATAAGATGTGCGAGTATTAAAACTGTTACATTTGAACTGATAAATTAATTGACAATTAATGGAATTATTTAAAGATAAGTTAGTAAAAAATGGCTGAGGCCAGAGCAACACTGGTAACGGTAAGACATCTAAAATTGAAAGTTCTAACTGACTGCAGGCCTAACAACAACAAAATCTATGAAGTTATAAATAAGCATACTTATGAAATAATCTTCTTGATCAAGAGAATGTCAAGTTACATTTTATTTTTATTGCTAAGCTTTTCAACACATTGTAGGGTCAGTCCGTGCCAAATCAACACAATGATTTTCTTCACCACCTCAGACTTGGTTGAAATGTGGCACACTTGTAGCCTTTGTAGAAACTAAGAAAAATACAAAATTTCATTAAAAAATATTTATTCGTTTAGGATTTAGAGCTATGTAAAGTTCCCAAAAAACGCAAAAAAAAAAAGCTCGGCCGACTATATTTCATTCAATTTATATTCAATAGTATATAGGTATTGAGAAAGCAAAAAAACTATAGGTAATTTATTAACAATGAAATAATTTATAGACCAACTTAATTAAATATTCTTAACCTAAGTTTAATATTAAAATTTGTATTTAAAAGGCAGCTCATTAAAAGCATATTAAAAATGTTTTCAATGTTTCTCCCCCATTAGTTATATAAAAATACTTCGTATATTTTTACTAAAACCCTTTAGTTTGAGCATTTTTGTCCAAACTGTGTTCGCAATAACATTTAAATGTAAGTGAACCCATTGGAATCCCATTATTATACTTTGAGAATCCACTAATAAAAACATAGTGAAAAACGTATTTTTTTGCAAATTTTTTAAAATACGCATTTTTCAAAATTAAAAATTTCAATTTGAATTTGAAAAAAATATTTTTATCTTAACATATATTGTGATGTATTTATCATATGAAAGGGCACAAAAAATGCAACAAAATGACACCTCTCCCATCTCTCTAAGTCAACTAGGAGAGCTAAAATTGCAGTTTAAAATATAGTCGGCCGAGCTTTTTTTGGCGTTTTTTGGGAACTTTACATAGCTCTAAATCCTAAACGGATAAATATTTTTCAATTAAATTTTGTATTTTTCTTATTTTCTACAAAGGTTACAAGTATGCCAAATTTCAACCAAATCTGAGATGGTGAAATAAAAATTTTATAAAAACTGTGTTGATTTGACATGGACTGACCCTGTAGATTTTACACGACATTATAACTGCATATCTCCATAACTACATTACTCTATAACTCAATACCAAGACTCCATATTTATCCATAACTCTGTAACCTCATTTTTCCATAACTGTATAATAATATAACTCCATAACAACACAACTCTATAACTTTATATCTCCATAGCTCTATAACTCTATAACGCAATAGCAATACATAACCCCCTAGCTCCATAACTATATAACTCCATAACTCGATAACTTCATAACTCTATAATTCCATAACTCATGTTAGCTCATGATAACAAAACTAAACTGTAGTTATAGTTTGATTACTGTAGCCCGTGCATCACTGAGCATGGTGACATTGTCCTTGAAACGCGTTTGAAGTTAGTAATCGTATTTGTTTTGAGATTTTGTGTTCAGGTTTTATTTCATCTAGTTACTTTCTCACAAGTCAAGCTCAATAGCTATTTATTTACATTGTGAAAAGTTTCTTTAATAGGTGCTCAGTGAGTTTTAGAAGGTACGCTTCCCATCGCACGGGGTGGCTATCATTGCATCAGGTTGTGGCCATAAGAGTTAAATAAAAAAAAAAAAAAAAACGACACCGTTAAACGTTAAATATGAAATTAGGAAAATAGCTAAGTTGAAGATAATAACAGCAAATGTACATACAATATCGTTGTGTTTACTGTGTCGGTACAGGATGCCGGGTTGAACAAACCAATTATTACACATAACTTAACTATTATCTTTCATCCGATTGTTTTGACAGTTACACAATCCGATAGGGAATCAAAAACCCTACAAAAAAGGTATCTTGACTTTTTTTTGTTAAATGAACGGTTTTTGAGAAATTTAGATTTGACATTTTCAAACAGCCGCCATTTTGAAACGCATGATTGGATTTAATCGCTTATTAGCGAATTTCCATAGGAAAAATGAGCTATTGCAGTGGCCCTTATGGTAAGACCTAAGGTCGGGATAGCAAATGAGCACCGATCATGGTCCCCAGAACACGTTTTGGGGAATCATTAAAATCATACATAAATATATATGTATCCTACAGTGACTAGATAGAGACAGTGTGGCCACATGAAAGCGGCCGCCATGTTTTTCCTAAAAGTAATGTTATCTGCCATAAAGTATAATGTAATTTATTTTCAAAATATTTATAAAACCTTTTGTTTTATTTCATAAAGGCCTCGTAAACAACTTTTTAAATGTTAAAAAGTAGTTAGAAAGCAGATAAGTTGTTTAAATTGAAATAACCTATAAAAAATAATGATTTAGCCTACTATCACATTTTTTACTAGCCTATGCCGATAGTTGAGTAGCCTACTGACGTTAATTACAAACTAATAAAGCTATATCAAAACAAGTTGATATAGCTACGTTAAAAAAACATTTTGAAGTTCAATTACATTATTTATGCGGTTTATTTGAATAAAATTTAAGGTTTTGTATTATTTTCAAGGAACCAAATTTTCAATAATTTGAAGCTATCTGAAAAAGTATTAAACTGGTCATAATGAAATTGTTTTAAATTAAATTTAATTCTAAACTTATAGACATTTTCGTTTTAAAAATTAAAATTTTTCTGAGATAATATTTTCACAGAACAGGATCATAGTAGGCTACATTCTAACAAAATATTTTACAATCACAGCTACATATAAACTTAGCAACAGTATAAAACTAAACCAATTGTCTTTGAATTATTATCCCGTTGTTAATTAGTCTTTTTTATCAATGAATAAATTTTACAAATTAAATATTTTCAAAGTTACACTTTCAGATTTTTACAATGCATTTATTTCCATCTGATTTTTTTTTTAATAAGCGAAGCAATTAAAATTTTCCTAACTAACTAATTTATTTCTATGTCAATTGAAAGCTAATAATAAAATTAATGTCTCTAACAACAATTTAACATCGAAATGACAATTCTTTGATTTTGAGGTTAGGCAATTCAAGATTTTCAAGTTTAAGTTATTCAAAGCCGAAAAACAAGTTTCATTATTAATTTCCCTCATTTTTTCAGTTAGGCCTACTTATTAATGCGATTCTTGCCTTAGATTGTACCTTCACCAAGACTAAAAGAAAGAAAAAATAACGATGACAATTTAATTTGAAAACTATAAACATAAACAAACGTACCCCAGGGCTAACACGGACGAAATTATAGGTTTGGGCCAAAAACAGTTCTTAAAATTGCGTAATACTAATATTGATTGCATTTATCTTTTCTATTGATAAAAAGGATTAGCCTATGTTATGAACTTTTTAAAATGTTGTAAATAAAATTCTATCTAGTCACTGTAATGTATCCTATATGTGTCCGCACTCTAGCGGCCGCATTTTAAGTCCGATTTGGTTCAAATATTGTACACATGTTGGTTGTCTATGTCGCTCGGACGAGTTCGTTAGCCAAAAAAATCCAACAACCGGAAGTACGTTTTTTGACTGGAAGTAGGCCTAACAATTTTTTGACATTTTTACTACGAGAATGAAATTTGTTTCGAGTTTTTCTAAGTATATAAATGTAGAATGTTATTCTGCACATTTTGTTTTTTTACGCGACCTTATAGCTCACTTTCTTCCCCCAAAATCGATCAAAACGTAAAATACCATAAAAGTACCCGGTTCGAAGCAAGTGGTGCAAACTCGCGAGGCCACTAGGCGCAAACAAATTCTACTTATATATTGCGTGCACACAGATAGCTGTTCAACGCCTTCGTGAATAGACCTATTTCCCAAATTGTTGGTTGAAACCCTAAAACATAGGCCTATAATCTTAATTTAGGAAATTTGCTCAACTCACGTCAGCGGTCCAGCTGCGTGGTCGAATTATTTTTCTTGAGATTTATCATTGTTAGGTTAAACTTCATACCGAGTTTGAACTCAATCAGTCAAACATTTTTCTAGATATGAATTAATTTGTACAAAAAAACAAAATGGCAGATTTCTGGAAAACGAAGCGTTTTCGGACCTATGTTTATATGAACTTTTTTCTTATTTTTAGCTACTATAGAATGAGCTTCCGAGGGATTGCAACATAGTTCTGTATCACCATGTATAACAACAATTGTTATATAATTATTACTTTTAATTGTGATGACCTTGAGAAACGCATTCCTGAAGGGTAACCAAGTTAGTAAACGTCACTTGTTGACGACCGACAAGGCCGTATAGCCTCCAGGACTATCAATGTACCGTATCGACGTATCCCAAGAGTCACTTACAGGTTACAAGCATTCTTGTGTCATCGCTATGATAGTGGTGTTTATTATTTGCTTATTTTCCATGGAAAACTACGTACGTCTTCCGGACCCTACGGTGTGTGACTATGCCTAAACGCGAACTTTAAAGTAATTAACAATTACAACTCTGGCCTATGCAATTTGTTTTGGGGTAATTTATAAGTTAGTAAATAGGAAGCGTTTGGATGGGAACTTACGTAGTCTGGTGTTTATTGTTGCAGAGGCCAACTGTTTAAATATGTTTCTATAAGCACTAGCTGAATTGTAAGTGAATACAACATACCCTTGCACATTCACAAATTCTACCATCACGTGTTTTGATGTCTAGAAATACATGTGATTTGTCGCAAGAATGTGTTTATTTACCTTTTTACATACGCACAGAGTTGCTGAGAAGAAACCTGCACCACTTTAAATAAGATATGTTTTTGGATTGCTAAAAATGGGGGTTTCACAATGGCTTAAACATTCTGATAGTCGAAGCTATTAGGAGTTCGGGAGTTTAACTTAGCCAATTTTACGAAAAATAGAAACAGCATGAGACCTACTGGAAGAGGAGCAAAATATTGTTCGAATGACGGGGAAAATAATTTGGAGTCGACAAAATGGAGAAGGGGTGAATTTTTAGGGGTTAAAAGTGGTATTTCACGGTTTTTCGCAATTTGCAACGAAAGTTGACCTCCTATTGAAAAAATTTAAACAGCAAAGTTGTTGATAGTAAAAAGGTCGATTTTCAGTTTTGAATTTTTTTTCTTGCGCAAAAACTAATTTTGTTTCACGAGATTTGGTGGAAATATAACTTATTATGTTTCAAGTAAGCTGTAATTCTTTTTTGTAGCGAAATACAGATTTTTCAATTTTTTTGGACAAATTCCGAAAAAACGACCTCATTTTCAACTGAAAAGTTTCACTTGTAAAATTTGTCTTTTCAAGCTCACCAGCCGTTATTGTTTCCGTTGAAGCATCTGCTTTTAGATTATGTAATGAAAGAGTAGCACTACCTACTATGGAAAAATTTTCCAGAAATGAAAAATATATTTTTTTTACCCCTTTTCCATTTTGTCGACTCCAAATTATTTTCCCCGACATTCTAACAATATTTTGCTCTTCTTCCAGTAGGTCACATGCTGTTATTTTTTCACCCCGTTTTTATATTTTTTGGCGTCCATCAGCTGTGGTCTAAAAATGTTTGTCTCGACAAGTCTGTAATACTAGTTTTCAATACAAGGAGCAACAGTTTCGGTGGGCAATCGTACAAAAGTTGATATTAATAGTGCAATTATCAGTATTGTCAGTAATATTTATGCCTTTGCTTGGCAAGGACTTTTCAAGAAGAGAAATTTTTGTATTTATATTTGTTTGATTTTCAATATTTTGAGAGTTTCAGACTCGTCATCAAAAATGTCATCAATTGTGAAATTTTTGTTTTCTTGTCTGGTTTCTTTATTGTTCTCCTATTCGGTTTCTACTTCAGAATTTACAACGTCGAACTCGGTTTTATCGAATTAGCCTACGGGAGACATTCATCTTTCTCGCTAAGGAAACTTCGACGTTCTTTACAAACCTTTCATATTCAGCTACATACGTTTGATTCACTTGGTAATATCACTCACGTTACTTTTCTCGCTTCTTTTATAACACTTTCAGGAATTTCCATTTCATGATCTTGCATTGTACATGCTTGTTTTCATCAAGTTCACAAACATAGCTTGTCCAAAAATAACAAAGTTTGAGGTGAGAGCACTGAAAAAAATATTAGCTGAAAAAAACGTCACGCGCCACTTATTAGCAAATTTCCATAGGAAAAATTAACTATTGCAGTGGCCCTTATTATGGTAAGACCCAAGGTCGGGAGTAGCAAATGAGCACCGATCATGGTCCCCAGAACACGTTTTGGGGTGTCATTAAAAATCAAATATAAATATATGTATTTTAAGTCCGATTTGGTTCAAATTTGATACCCATGTTGGTTGTCTACGTCACTGCAAAACAATCGTAGTTAGCAAAAAAAACCAACAACCGGAAGTTAGTTTTTTGACCGGAAGTAACTATTTTTTTAGATGTTTACTACAAGAATGATTTTTTTAGAGTTTTTTCTGTAAATATAAATGTATGATGTTATTCTGCACATTTTGTTTTTTTACGCGACCTTATAGCTCACTTGGTTCCCCCAAAATCGATGGAATGGCGTGCGCGGCACGCAATGCATTGTGTATTGAAGATACTCCCAATATGTAGAATGGCGTGCAAACCATTTTGCAGCTATTCAGCACCGTCGTGAGTAGACCTATTTCGCAAGTTGTTGGTTGAAACCCTAAAATATAGGCATGTAAACTTAATTTTGGAAATTCGCTCAACTCACGTCAGCGGTCCAGCTGCGTGGTCGAATTATTTAATTGCTGAACGCATTTTTAACTTTTTATCTAGCTGTTGTGATAGTGTTATCTTGGGTTAAGAAATAATTTTCTTAAGTTGGAACACTGGTTATATTTCAATAAACGTTTTAGTGTAAAATTTTCATTTTAAATTCCTAATACTGTAACAGGTAAAAATTAAATTACATATTGTTTAAATAGTTTAACAGAGTTTTATTAACTAACTCCAAAGATATAAAAACTGATTTTGACAAAAGAACTGTAAGAAGACGTTTTTGAGTCTACAGAGCGGATTCAGTTTTTCCGTTAAAAAAAAGATTTAAAAAAAATTGCAGGTATCGAATGTTATAGGTTGCCAAAACATATTTTGAAGCTTTGGCTGGTGGTTACCCGTTTTCAAAATATTTTTCTTCTATCAATATTAAACACGTTGATAGCAACAGTATCTTTTTAAATCGATTAAGTTCCAGTAGCAAAATGTTCAATTAGTGTAGAGTTAGAGGAACATTTCATTCTGTGTAGGCCTACATAATTTCCCACGTATAACTCGAGAACAACCGATCCGAAATATCCGTGTTCGCCAGCGTAAATAGTACTTTTTTTTGTGAATGGTTGTATTTATTTTTGTACTAGTAAGTCCCCGTGAAAAATCCCAGCCAGATTAATTAGATATACATCAGAAATACATTATTAAAAAAATAATACTTAATAACAACTTATTTAGGTCTACTTAACTATGCTGACGGGGATGATTTTTAACTCGGTAAATGTGTATAATTAAAAGTATTATAACACTGTAGGCCTATTTGTAAAAGTTTTTTATTTATATACATTACTAGCTGGCCCGACCCGGCTTTGCACGGATAGACAAATCAACCTGATACTAATAATTAGCCCAAGTGTTTTCGTTCATTGTAAAAAAGAAAAAAAAAAGTTCATTGTAGGCCTAACCTAAAATTATATTCAGTTTTTGATCCAAATTTAAGCTTTTCATACGAACAGCTGTTTTTTTGTGCCCCTGATAAAATCAAAAGAAATCTTTCTTCTTCTTCCTTAAGATTTACCTTCCATAAGATTAACATTGAAACTTTGAGGGCCACTGGGGCGTAGCCCTAATGTCCTAGGACTTCGGTAAATGGCCTAAAACCTTCCCAGGGTTAACCTGTGTTACTATGCAAAATTTCAAAGCAATCGGATGGACGGTTTGGTAACGCATAAAGGACAAACATACAAACGTACAGACGGACATACATTGAATTTTATATACAGGGTGTCCTGCGACCATATGAACAAACTTTGTCACGTTATTCAGCATGTCAAAAGAAACAAAAAATGTAATATAACATGTGTCCTATCTCATTCCGTTTTCGGTCTGTCTGTCTGTATGTGTTTTTTACGAAATACTTAATATTTTTAGAAGTAGAAAAGATATTGGGCTCAAACTTTGTACACCTATTTTTTGCGTAACCTTTTATCACTGTGCGAAAAATTAGAACAATATTTTAAATTTTTTCAAAATGGCGGCCGTTTATAATTTTTAAAGTCAAATACGGTATCTCAAAAACCACTAACTTTACAAAAAAATTACAAGAGACAAAAAAGTTTACTTTTTTAATGACAAACTCAATGGTTTTTTAATTTCTTCTGTAGCTTAAAGGACAACAGAGATATCGACAAAAAAAGGAAAAATGTATTTCTTGGTAGTTGTCAACAATATATTTTAAAGTTATTTTGAGCTAAAATAATAAGTTATTTGCATAATGTTCCGAGCACTTTCTGAGCTGATTCCACTAGCAAAAATAACGAAATAGTATATTTCATTACTAGTACCGAAAGTGGCACTTTCCGGTGCGCGCCCAAGTTTCATGTGTGAGGCGGAGCCGAACACAGGAATAGCGAATTTCACGTGTGAGGCGAAGCCGAGCATGTGAAAGTGTGTTTCACGTACGAGGCGAAGCCGAGTACGGGAATAATTGGAGCAAGTGCCGGAAAATCACTTTCGGTACAAGTTATGAACGGTACTTTTCATCACGACACAAAAATACACACAATGCTGAAGAAGAAACCTCAGTAAAATGCAAAAGAATAAACGGCAAAGCGACGTCAGAGCGCGTAGCGGGCAAATGGAAAACTAATTGAGAGCAAGGGAAAACAAATTTAGAGCAAGGGAAAATCAGCTGATCGTTTTTCCCTTGCTCTAAATTAGAGCTTGGGAAACGATCGTTTTCGTTGCTACCAGCTGACATCGAAAGTAGCTACTTTCGGTACGGAGTGATGAAAAAATTTAATTTATTCATAGGTCTAGAAATGCTTCGTTAGAGAGTTACAGCTACTGAAAGATTTCACCCGTGTTTCAGATTACTCACAGAAACGAATCCCTATTGAAATATGTAGGGCGTTAATTAAGGTGAAAAATTATTGAAATAATGCTAAACATTATTAGTTTGGTAAGCCTATTTTAAAACCAAAGTGCAATACATTGCATTTGAGGTTAATTTGTTCATAAGTTATTATTTAATTGTTACTATAATTGATATTATTAATTAAATTGTATGTAATTTTCTTAGTTATCCTTCAGCCAATAAGAATAAATTATTCATCATGTTATTTGTCTTAAAATTGTCTAACTTTTTCGTGTCTTAACTTTTTTTGATAAAATTTGTAGTTTATTAATTATTTAATATTAATAATATTTACATGCTGAATAACGCGATAAAGTTTGTTCATATGGTTGCAAGACACCCTGTATTAACAATTACTGCAGTTACAGCACTGTGACTAATTTTATTAAATTTATATGCTCATTTTACGTAAATTAAATTAAATGTTACACCTTAATTAACGCCCTACATATTTCATTAGGGATTCGTTTCTGTGAGTAATCTGAAACACGGGTGAAATCTTTCGCTAGCTGTAACTCTCTAACAAAGCATTTCCAGACCTATGAATAAAGTAACTTTTTTCGTTATTTTTTCTGGTGGAATCAGCTTAGAAAGTGCTCGGAACATTATGCAAATAACTTATTATTTTAGCTTAAAATAACTTTGCAATATTTTGTTTCTAGAGTAATTCTGGGTATTGTTGACAACTACCAAGAAATACATTTTTCATTTTTTTTGTCAATATCTCTGTTGTCCTTTGAGCTATAGAAAAAATTAAAAAACCATTGAGTTTGTCATTAAAAAAGTAAACTTTTTTGTCTCTTGTAATTTTTTTGTACGTAACATGCTGAATAACGTGACAAAGTTTGTTCATATGGTCGCAGGACACCCTGTATATAGATTATACAGGGTGTTTACAAACTCCCTGGAAAAATTTTGTGTATTTGTTCCTTACGTCAAGTCAATCAAAAAACGTCATATAAATATGGGTCTGAAATGCCTAGTTTTCTGTCTGTCCGTTTGTTTGTGTTTTTTACAAATTATTTTATAACTTAAGTACTATTTTAGATAGAAACTTCAAATTTGGCACGAACTTGTACTATGGTAGGTCAAACAAGAGTATAAAATTTCGTTACGATATCTTAAACAATTTCAAGATGGCGGCAATTTAAAATCTTTGATGTTAAATTTCACGAAAACCTTAATTTTTATAAAAAAATGTTACAAGTAATAAAAAATGTAGAATTTTAAGACGAACAAAATAATACTTTATTTGCTACATTCGGATAGTAAATAACCGAGTAATGAGACATTTACCTAAGTATGTAACAACTGTACACGGCAAATTGTTGTTTAGTGCAAATTTTGTATGATATTTATTTCAGTAAATGTCTCATGACACAGTTATTTTTTTATCCGAATGTAGCAAATAAAGTATGATTTTGTTCGTCTTAAAATTCTACATTTTTTATTACTGGTAACATTTTTTTAATAAAAATTACGGTTTTCGTGAAATTTAACATCAAAGATTTTAAATGGCCGCCATCTTGAAACTGTTTAAGATATCGTAACGAAATTTTATACACTTGTTTGACCTACCAAGGTACACGTTCGTGCCAAATTTTAATTTTATATCTAAAATAGTACTCTAGTTATAAAATAATTTGTAAAAAACACAAACAAACGGACAAACAGAAAACTAGACATGTCAGACCCATATTTATATGACGTTTTTTGATTGCCTTGACCTAAGGAACAAATAAAAAAAATTTCCAGTGCGTTTTAAACACCCTGTATATCTAAAGAAAGACAAAAGTAGTATCTTTTAATTGCTTTTCATTTAATATTGATAGATCAAATGATTTAGAAGTTATTAATATTATAGTGAAGAAATTAATAATGGAATATGTTTATATGTTACACGAAGATGTACGAATGTTTCCGAAGTTAAACGAATAGGGATTTCGTAGTATATGGAGAAAGTATTGTTTTCGTAAAAATGTTCGAATTTGAATTTTCAGTTGAATTATCTGTTTTGGTGCTCCCAGGACCCCAAAAAATTCTTTAGTGCTATTATCTGTGTTGGTGCTCCCTGAACACAAAAATATTTTTAGTGGAATTTTTTGTTTTGGTGCTCCCTGAACCCAAAAAAGTGTTTTTAGAGTGGTGTCTGTCTGTCAGTCTGTCTGTATGTATACACGACCAGAGAGGACACTATTGGTCCGATTTTCATGAAATTCGGTATGTAGGTACTAAACCGTAATATCTCCAGGCATTTTTTCATTTTTTGGAATTTTTAAATTTTAAGGGTAATTTACCCCTAAAAACCCATAAAAAACGACAAAAATGCGAATTTCTCAAAAACGGCTCTAACGATTTTGATCAAATTTTCAGTATTTATAGTGCTTAAAATGCCAAACAAAATGACACCACCCGCTTTTATCAAAACTTCGGCGTTTTATAATTATGGGGAAATGTTTAAAAATAAACAAGTTTGTGTTGTCAATCTAGCATCACGGCGGCGGCCGCACGGGGTAGCACCACGGTAGCGAGCACGGCCAGTAATTCAAAGGTCGCGCGATCGAATCCCGCCTGGGACAATAATTTTTTATACGATTGACGTAGGTAGAATATTATTTTTTTGTTTTGTTCTAAAAAGTAGTAAACAAAATTATTAAAAACAATATTATTTTGACTACAGTAAGTTGGGATAAAGTTTGTGTCAGTTAACTGATACCGTTTATTTTAATTTGTATAAACGAATATATTTATGATAAAAGGTTGTATTTATATTCAGTTTATAACCTCAAGTCAAACATTATAGCATACATTTGTTCTATAACTCATATTTAAAAAAAAATAACTCCACAAGAAGTTATAATGATTGAAATTGTAAACATAACCGCAAAGTATAAGCTAAGCTGGGTTTTGTTTAAGTTATTACAGATGATGGGTGGAATCTATTATATGTTACTCACGTACGAACGTACACTCGCTTTTATAGGAGTTGATATGTTTTTAATGTATGTATAAACTATTTAAAGGTACATCTCTTGGACAAAGATTCTCAAAAGAAATCGAAAGGTTTCATTCAGATTCATGGAGAGCGTGCGAGTGTCGAGGTCAAATGCCCCATTGATTTTTAACTTACTGTTTTAGCCGGACATTCAACTCAATTCCCTTAAAGCTTGATAACAGTGTTTGGAAACATTTTGACGAAATCCTTTATGAATTGGATTTGTATGTAGTTATTTCTCCAGGCTCTGTTACCAGAACGCCTGACAGAAAGGAAAACCCAAATATATAATTTCAAGTGGTAAGTAAAATGTGATTTTACTGAATATCGATAACATATTTGCTTGATCCGATTCCTTGACGAACTCATCACGAAATTCCCGGAACTATAACATGGTATAACTGTAAATCTAGATTGAAAATAAGGAAGTATGGTACTAGTGAAAATAAATATAGATAATCAAGTGCAAGTTCAAACTCAGTTCAAAATATATGAACATTGTTTATTTCGAGGTTAACGCACCAAAAATATTTGTATAGCTTTGTATATATATTTGTAAATGTATATTTGTATACACATATGACATTTATGACATTTAGCTACGACATATAGCATACAGTAGCTACGCACATATACCTAAGACATTTATAGATACGTCATAAAGCAACGACCAATAGCTACTGTATGTAGCTGCAAACATAGCTATAACATATAGCTTCGACATATATCTAAGTCATGAAGCTACGACATATAGCAATTACTATATGTAGTCACGACATAAGGCTATGACATTTAGCTACGACATACATGTAAAGCTACGGCATTTAACTACAAAATTCAACTACGACATATAGCTAAGTCATAAAGGCATGTCATATAGCTACGACAATACCTATGGAATATAGCAACAACATTTAGATACGACATAGCAACAACATTTAACTACTCTATATGTAGTCATGACATAAAGCTATGACATTTAGCTTCGACATACATGTTCAGCTAGACATTTAGCTACGAAATTCAGCTACGACATATATCTACGTCATAAAGGTACGTCATATAGCTACGACAATAGCTACGGCATATAGCAACAACATTTAGATACGACAAATAGCAACAACATTTAACTACACTATATGTAGTCACGACATAAAGCTATGACATTTAGCTAAGTCATACTTGTAAAGCTATGAAATTTAATTACGAAATTTAGCTATGACATAGCTACGTCATTGAGGTACGACATATAGCTACGAAAATAGCTACGGCTTATAGCAACAACATTTAGATACGACATATAGCAACAACAGTCAAACAGCAGACATATAGCAATATAGTCATGACATAAAGCTATGATATTTAGCAACGTCATACATGTAAAGCTACGACATTCAGCTACGTCATACATGTAAAGCTACGACATTCAGCTACGTCATATAGCTACGTGATAAAGGTACGACATATAAAGTGTTTGAAAAGTCTGGGAACAGCTTAATATCTCAAAATGTACGAGTCTTATGAGATAGAAATAAAAACAGTTATTCACAACCATAAAAGAACCACTTTTTGTTGAGTTTGAAATTTTGTCGGCCATCTTGGACTCGCCATCTTTCAAACGATATGCCACACAACGATATTTGGGAGTATTTAAAAAATGTTAGTTACAGCCATTTTGATTTTTTCAAAATTGATTTCGAGTGGTTGAATTAAATACAGTTGTGTAACATATCGTTTGGAAGCTTATTTAATTCTAAATCCAAAGAGAAGAATAATTAATATTTGAATAAAAAAAATAGTACAGCAAAATGGGGCAAAATCGGAAAACACGATTTCGTTGTTTTTGGCCGCCATTTTGAATCAGTTAAAGACATGGATGTGCAAATTTCACCGTTGGTTTTCTCTTGAAATTCTACATCGAAATGATGTATCACATGACCACCTTCCCATTAAAAAAATTAAGTTCATCCAAGATGGCGGATCCAAGATGGCCGACAAAATTTAAAACTCAACAAAAAGTGGTTCTTTTATGGTTGCGAATAACTGCTTTTATTTCTATCTCATAAGACTCGTACATTTTGAGATATTAAGCTGTTCCCAGACTTTTAAAACACTCTGTGTAGGTACGACGCTACATGCAAAGCTACGCCACTTAGCAGGGGTTTTTAATAAGAAAGTTAATCATTCAAAACGATTTCCACGAGACAAATATTAAGACTTATCGCATTAGATAAAGTTTGTTAGTAGTCGTCATCAACAGCTTAATTTAAAACCATTTCCCGGAACTTGAATAATGAACCTGGCATTTGAAATTAATCTGTTTTTAATAGTATTTGTTATTTTAGTTTTAACTTTTTTTTTTAATACGAGGGTCTTCCACAACAGCCGGAAGGGATTACTGTCTGTGTGTCTCTGCCTTTGGCCAATGTTTTATTTACGAGAGTTCAAGAGATAAACGGATCATGTCAAAATATTTATTTGAGCAACATGACAATTTTTTTACTTCACAACATAATATTCGGCGTAATATTTCACCCGTTCATTACTTCAAAAAAATACCTGTTGCAGTAAATGCTTTATGCAGACTTTGAAGCATTATCTGGAATTTTCCTTGGTCTAGAGTCTAGAGCTAGGCCGTTGACACCTAACTTTGTATTGCCTATGTCAGTGGACTAGGAGGGTTTTCCAAGCCAACTTGTTAAAGGACAATCGTCTTAACTGTAAGTGTGTATGTGGGTGTGTTGACATGAAGAAGTATTACGCATTTGAGCAGAAATTTAGAACGTCCTTTTATTTCTAACATGCTAGTATATTAAATAATTAAATGGTTTTCTAAAAATCTTTAAAAACCGCCGTAGTATTTCCTTTTATCGTTGGGTTTTGACCTTTTTCTTGGCATAGGAAACAATGTACTTTCATTTACTCCATACTTTTAACACGTTCACTGCCAAGGACGCACATGTGAGCTTGACACTGAACACTATGAGAAGCGGCCGACGCACAGTGCATTGCACGCCAATCCCCGTATTGGGAGTATTTTCAATACACAATGTATTGCGTGCTTCTCACGCTAACCCCCGTGTTGGCAGTATTTTTAATACACAATGCATCACGCCAACCCCCGTATTTTGAGAATTTTCAATACACAGTGAATTGCATGCTTCGCACACCAATTTTAAGCCGATGTGCTTCCACTTTAAAATATTAGTGATTATAAAATAATTCCTCCTCATTTAGACATAAATATAAAAAATAAAAGTTCAGCTCCTAGCATAGGAAATACGAAATTTGCGTAGCAGTGAACGTGTTAAGGATGCTGGCCAAATATGCTCATCAGTCACTGAAGTTTGACCATTTTAAATCCGTTTTACAAAACAAATAATTTTTCACAATTTATAGTACTATTTGTACCGTACCACTGTAAGTGTCCAAACTAATTCCTTCAATTCCAGAGGACTCCTAGTGTTCAACAGAAATTCCAATTTGCAGTTTTAAACTATTCTACAGAAATATTTCCTCTACGGCTATTTGTCTTGTTGAAAACTGAATGGCCCTTGTATATGTTGAGCAATGCTTAATCCCGGATCTTATTTGTCTAAATAGGCCTAAGCCTTCAAGGAAGGTCGTGAAGGTTTATGAAAACCAACGTTATACGGGACAATCGCCACAAGAGGGGACATTTAACTTAAAAGCGCCTATGTTATCAGGTCTTATCTCAGTATTACCTCTAATGTCTTATTTATTAGGACGTGTTTAAGTACAAAATTATGGAACAAATAAGCAAATGAAATGAGTGCAGAAGGAATATAGACCAGGGAAATTAGACCAAAATCGTCCAGAATAACTAAATATTTTTCTACAGCACCGATCGAGATGCGGTTTTCGGCATTGTATTCGGAGAAGTCTCAGGAAAACAGTTTAGATATAATACCTTGTCGGCAGAAAAAAAGTGCATTTTGGGCATGCATAAAGTGCATCTAGAAGTGCAGCATTTCCATAATTTATAAAAATTGTTTGAATTCATGAAACCTTATCAAAATTTGTATACAGGGGTTTTGGGGGGCGCAGATTTCGACTCTGCCCTTGAAAAATATGTCCGACCTCCCTAGGACCCCCCATGGGGGCAGGGGGCACAACGGCAAAAAAAATCAAAGGACTCAGTAAATCACTCTAAAATGTACACTCGGGGGTTATTGGGGTCGCTAATTCTGAATCTGCCCTTCAAAAATATGTCCGATCACCCTGGAACCCCCCATGGGGGTAGGGGGGGGGGGCAACTTCAGTAAAACATTTGAAGGCCCACTGATTGATTCTACTGCAATGAGAATGCTTCACATTGTTACTTTTTGTCGAAGTGACCCCCCCCCCCTGCTCCCATGGGGGGTCCCAGGGTGATCAGACATATCTTATAATGGCAGATTCGGAATTAATGACTCAAAAAATCCCCGAGTGTACATTTTCGAATGATTTACTGAGCCCTTTGATTTTTTCCGGTGGCCCCATGGGGGGGGGGGTTCCAGTGTGGTCGGACATATTTTTTCAAGGGCAGATTCGGAATCTGCGCCAACCAAAACCCCTGTATACAAATTTTGATAAGTTTTCATGAATTCAAAAAATTTTTATAAATTATGGGAAATGATGCACTTTATGCATGCCCAAAATGCATTTTTTGTCTGTCGACAAGGTATTATATGTAGACTTTCTTCCTGAGTCTTGTCCGAATACAATGCCAAAAACCGCATTTCGATCGGTGCTATAGAAAAATATTTAGGATTTATTGTCTAATTTCCCTGGTCTAATTATTGACCGAGCGAAGCGAGGTCTCCGTTTTAACTCGACCGTTCGGCATTTCGTCTGTGTGTCTGTCTGTCTCACGATTACGGCCAAACGCCTTGACCGATTTTGATGATTTTTTGCATGAGTGTTCCTTATTCCTAGGCCGGGCCATGTATATATACGGTTTTTTTCATTTTGAACCCCTTAAATAAAATAAAAATGGTGGCCGGACCGTCTCTCTCGTGTAAGCTTTTTTCCAAAGCCAGTTTGTGGTTTAACCGTAAGTCGAATTTAAAAACTAGTAACATTTTGCTGGTAGCAAATTAGATTTTCAACAAAATTGTATTCTTGATTTTTTCCGTATCTCTAACGGTAAGCTCACAAAATGGCCGTAAATTTGTTAAAAATCGTTCTAGGTTTTGTATTTCAACCATGTTTTATACGTTTATTCTAAACCAAAGGAAAAAGTTCAACTTAGGCCTACATAAAAAGTAGAAAAAATTTTTTGTAATTTTTTTCATAAACGTAAAAAAGTTTCGTAATTTAGTTCTAAATAGAACTGTATAAAAATATTCATCAATTTCAAGTTTCTTATTTTGAAAACACCAGTTTGTATGTTCCTACTACAAGACTGCTAACAAAACTAGGTCTGTTTTGAATAGTAATTTAGAAATATAATATCCTTTGCCCAAAAATGACATATTATTATAAAAAAGTGTAGAGGATAAATCAAAGAATTGAACTCTATACTTGTAAATTATTATTTTATAAAAGTATTTGACTTAGCTTTATTTGAATTACAAAATGAGATGAAACAAATGAAACCTCGCGGCGATAAATTACCGTTGGACAGCGTGGGAAGTGTTGGCACATGGGTTGAGATCACTATCACGAAGCTTTAACATGTTTTGTTTTTATTACTTCTAATATTGGAATATGATATAGAACTGTAAATACATTGTTAAGTTTTAGTTATTTAAGTATGTAAATATTTAGTTTAATGTGTTCCCTCAATAACGCGATATTTTTAACTACCTTACGCATTATTAACCCAATAAAACACAATGCCCCCCTAAAAGAAAATCTTTAGCAGTTAAAGCAGAAGAAAAGAAAAAAACGATAACTAGAAACCACGGAATCGCGGGATTTGTAAAATACTGTTTCACTGGCTAAACCTTCTGCTTACTTCCTTACTGGCACACTATTTTTAACCGAAGCTCAAAACCACATTTGTTATTTCAACGAGCGAGGTCTACTGTTCACAGAACTACTAGTAATACAGAAGAAGATAATAATGAGAAACGGAATTCTATTCTGACACGGCCGCACACCAAATTCGACGCTACACGACAGGACGAGACAAGACGTAAAATTAATAAACACTACGTTGAATTCTGTTGAGGGTCGCTCCACGACACGAATGGTGACAAAAAGAAGAGAAATCCAAGGTGTTTTGTTCACGCTTATTTCATTGCGAGAGAAGTACGTAGTTAAAGGTAACCCAGTTTACCATGGGAAGTGAGGATGATGATGTGGTTGTGCTGTTGTGAAACTATATTCAGTTGCTGGATGTACGGCCCCTAAAGAAGTATAGGTTCACAGCATAAATAAAGCTCGGAATATTGGTCGGTAGGTAGCTGAAATTAGAAGTGACCCAAGCAAGTTTTACAATTACTTTCCTACCATGAGACTACTTTTGATTAAAAACACAACCTAACCTATCAACACAAGCAATTTCACACGGAAAACAAAGTCAGCCGGTAGACCTGAAACAGCTTTTGAGTATTCTGCAGACTTGTGGGAAGGAAGGTGGATGGGAGTCGCGCAAGCGCAGACGAAGTTGGCTGCGACAACGCTGTTTGTCTTTCGACAAGACATTCTTGTTTTCTATCTTGTCGAATCTGGTGTGCGGCTCTCCTATTTGTTAAAATGGTTGAGGAGTCCCCGACACGACATTAAGAGCTCTTCCTGCATCGAGGGTGAATTGAAAAAGAGTGGAATTTACAAAGTTACAGAAGAATTTGTGCGGGGTAAAGCTCGAAAAAGAAGTTTTAAACTGTGTGTTTCCAAACTATAAGCCTATAGTGTTTACTTCTCCTATTCATTCAGCTAGTTAATTGTACGATTCAAGGATAATGCAGAAACAACTTAATGTAAATAATTTGTGAAATTACAGCCGAATAATAATACTGTTACATCAGGCGAAAGTGTTTTATTTTAGACATGAAAGTTCCACGCAAGCTTTTAATAATATTTACAACTAAATGGATAATTTAAGAATTAACAATCACAATAATAAAATTTATGATTTGAAATGGGTTCTATTTCAATTTTCATTTGTTGAATCGGATGTGTTAGGAAACAAATTCAAACTCTGTTCTTACAAAATGTCAATTACACTAGTAGTTCTGTGAACAGTAGACCTCGCTCGTTGAAATAACAAAATGTTTACTACTTTTTATGTAGGCCTAAAG
>JAGFPH010004116.1:0-16424 GCA_018207615.1 Philaenus spumarius
CATTTTTTCCATAAATGTAAAAAAGTTTCGTAATTTAGTTCTTAATAGAATTGTATAAAAACATTAAAAACTTTAAAATTTCTTATTTTGAAAACACGAGTTTTTATGTTCCTACTACATGTCTGCTATCAAAAGTATGGCAAGTTAGAAACGTAATTTACTAATATCATAGATGATGAATAATAAATAGATCTTGCATCCATACGGGGGTTGTGTGCCGGAAAAAAGGTTGTCGCGAAAGTAGTACATGATCGCGCCGCGAGGTAGCGCTAGGGAGAAAGCATTGGTAGCATTGGTGTTTCAAACAGCTTCCTTCATTTCCCCAATAGCTAGCGCCAAAAAAGTCGAATTTCCAGTGGAACAAAATATTGCATTGGATCGGAGTTCTATTAGGTTATCCAAATACAATGCTAATGCTTTGCCCAAAAATGAAATATTATTATAACAAAGTGTAGAGAATAAATCAAAGAACTGAACTGTATACTTGTAAATTATCTTTTCATAAAAGTTTTTTCCTTAGAATTATTTGAATAACAAAAGTAAGAAAAAATGTAGGAATCTCTCGCCCGTTCACGCTATACAGGATGCGCGCGTTAACTCCTATGTCTACCCATGTTATAAAAGTCCGTTAGGGTTTAAATTTAAACCTTACACGAGACCGTATTAGCAGTCACTTTCCCACGGTCCTACACAATAAACTGTTCAAATATAGCATATTTGGTTTACAGGGAAAGTTAGCTTGAAGCATTATGTTCACAAAGATACCAAAATATCTCTGAAAAACGATTGAGGCCACACAGATATCACGTGAAATAAATAAAGCTGTTTAATGGTTGGAAAACTGACCAATTGCAAGGGTCTACAAAACCCCTTACAACTTCAGAACTATTTGTCCGATTTTTGATTGGATGAAAGTTTTGGATAGGGGAAATTGTGATGAATCCATCGATTCATAGGTTTAACTAAGAAACCCTATTGGGCGGGCTTTAGAGATTGACGAAAGTTCAGTTATTTCGTTATGTTTTGGATGAATTTTCGGGAGCTAATTTTTTGGATGTAGAAAACTAATAAACTGCAACGATGATTACGTATGTAAATATACGTTTTAGAAAGAAATTGTAAATACAAAAATTAAAGTTTGAAACATTACCTTTCCAATGGTGTTTGTCTTTTTGAGATTGGAAGATTTTTAGTGGGTCAAATATTCAATACAATTACGCGTTACAAATGTGTTGTCATGATCGCACGTTTCGTGCGATCTGCCGATTCTAGGGTTAATTATGTATTTAGTTGGTTATGAATCAAAGGTGACCAGTGATACAGTGGGGGCGGCGGTTTCTTACAAAATATTCAAAATATGATATTTATAATTTAAAAATTTAATTTGTATGATATTACAACGAACTGACCCGTGCGAATATATCGCAAGTCAGGAGTACTTACCTGATATAATACGTTGATTTATTTCAGTTAATTACGTTTATTTATTTCTATTGGTTTATAAATAATAGTTTATATTATGGAATTTAAACAATCAAATTAACAGCTGTCATGTTAGTTAAACAGATTGTTAATAGATAGCCCCTTTCATTAGGAACCATATTAAGTATAATATAAAAGGGGTTTTAATAAGTTTTTGTAACGAAAACATGATTTTTAAGCTGTTTGTCTATTTTTCTTCAATAGTGGGGATCATAAGCTTTAAAATCATGTTTGAATAATACATTTTTATGAAGAATTAAGGGTGATATCACTTAGCACCAAAAAACACTTTTCAGAATTAATATATAAGGATACTAAGAGAAAGTAATTCAAAACTATATACTTGTAGCACATTGAAAAAAATCATTAAAAGTATTCTTCTAGTGACGGTTTCTTTAGAAAATTCCTTGTACAATAATCTCTAAATATTAAAAGGGCACGAGGCAAGCAACTAAAAATTGCGTAGAATAACAAAACATTGTCTTGATTAAAAATCGGTACATGTTATAGCAGTTTATTCATACCAAATCACTCCTCTATTAAAAAACCATTTATTAACATAAAAGAAAGAGATTTAAATAATTTCCTGTAACTTTTATTACTTACCGGTTTAGCCCCCGTGAAAAATCACAGGCAGATTAATTAGATCCATATCAGAAATACATAATTTAAAAAAATGCTATTTAAAATCAACAGATTTTATGCCTACCTTTGCTGACGGGGATTTTTAACTCGGTAAATGTATACAATTATAAGGATTATAAAACTGAAGGCTATTTGATACAATTTTGTATTCATATTCGTTATTATATATCTAATTAAAGATCAAAATACTATCTTCTAATTGCTTTCTAACTTCATATTGATAGGTAAAATCATTTAGAAATTATTAATATTATAATAAATAAATAAATATTGGAATATGTTTATATGCTATACAAAGATGTACGAATGTTTCCGAATATAAACGAATGGGTATCTCTTCTTTAAACTTGTATAAATGTATAATATTATTATATTGATAATAAAATGTTAAATTTATATTCATTTTATAAACCCAAAGAAAATCTTATAACGTATTATAGCCCACATAAGTTATTTAACTCATATTTTAAGAAAATCAACTTCACAAGACTTATATTGATTGAAATTGTAAGCATAACATCAAAGTATAATCTACGCTAGGTTTTGTGTAAATATTACAGATGATGGGTGAAATCAGCTGTTATATTACATTGTTACTCACGTACGCACTTGTGTACGTACGGACACTAGCTTTTATAAAAGTTGATTTATGTTGCTAAATAGTTTGTATTACATACAATGTCCAAACAACATTATTACATTTAATATTCTTAACATGATGTTGACGACCAATTTAACAAGTGGGTATAAAATGGTTTGTCTTCTTCTCGGATGTAACGAACAAACTTTTCTAAGTCATTTAAATTTGTTTTTTTTATTTTCAACTTTGCAGAAGGATAATATGGCGGTATTGATTCTGTGGCGGGACATTCACATTTTCTCTCACAGATTTAATGAAACATTTTTGGTTTTTCGAGGACGTTAATGAATTGGTAGGCAGATTTGTACCGCTTTTGTTCTGAGTCATGCACAAAATGTTAAAGTGCACGAGTACCAAATTGAATTCTTTAATTTCTTGGTTTTGCTCCTGCATTTTTTTATATATACGCCACCGTTATTTGTAATTTAAAATATAATTTTTGTTAACTACTATAAACTTTCCTGTTTCCACTGTTTATAATAAGTTCTATGATCTGATGGATATTTTATAATCTTTCGTGTTTACGAAGTGTGCGTTTAATTACGCCAAAGTCTCTGTTACAAGAAAGACAACTCTATGCGGAAAACTGTTGAATTTTTTAAATCTTCCAGAACCTGTCGTGGCTAAAAGACAACTGAAAAATGTTTGGTTCTTGTTTTGGCCTGGACAGTTTATCTGAAAACATCTGCTTTCACGTATTGGATAGGAAAGTTGTTAAAATATTTTAAAAAATAACAAATTTAATGTGTTTGACGACCTGATGAAGGGATTTATTTTATTTTGACTTTCTGTCAAATATGGTAGTCTGAAGTGGGTACCTAGGTTTACTAGAAAGCACGGAAAATTGTCTATGACATCATAAGAGAATATCTTTACATTTTTGTGGTATTTTGCTCTAAATTTATTCTATGTCAGTCAGTTATTCATTCAGGATACAGCCGCTTATATATATTCCGCTTTGGGGAAATTCTTCAGGTGCCAGAGAAGTTTTCGTCTGGCATACAAATTAAATTAGAATCATTAAAGGGCTATCAGAACATGATTCGTGTAGGCTCCTCTTCCAGGAGGTCAACATTCTTCCTCTAGTTTGTTTACTTTTATACTTCAAGCAGCTCTATTGAATATAAAAGTAAAAGTACACGAATACAAGCTTCGTTGTGATAAGCACAATATTATCCAACAAGCAAGAAAAACTGCATTGACTGTGATTTTGTTAGGCTGAATAAAATTTTAAATACTTATTAGTAAAGTTGTTTATCAGACTTCCTACCGGCTCTGAAGCAATTCCCACTAAGTATTTTAAGTTAGTACTGAATAGAAGTTTAAAATAGGGTTTTTACACTATCGAAGAGTTTATGGCCTGCAATATCGATGATCTTGTATTTTAGTCTTATGTATGAACTTTGTCTTATATTTTAGTTTGTTGTATGTACCGTTCATTTTATGTTTAGTGTTGTGTATGTACCTTGTGTGTGTAATGTTGTAAATTTCTTTGTACTTTACTGACCTCGTCTATTGCAATTTTGTTTGTTTAACAATACACATTTCTAATTCAACAGTTCTAATTGCATTGTTAATCAGCAAGACTACTTACTATTCATATATTTTGTGGGTGACAGGAACATATTATTGTTTAGCACGGAAATTGATAAATGTATTTTTATTTGTACTTAAATATGACATTTTATATCGTTTAAACTTGGAATTATCAACTATTTTTCCTAGAATAACAAGTATCAGCCTTTGGGTGTAAGTGTTTGTTTGTGAAAGAATTTAGAAACTGGGGTTTAAATAAAACTAGATAAGCTTGATTATCTCAGGAGAAATTTAATGCAATATCATAATTAATTCCGATTATTGTTTTACAATAGCTTAATTGGTTTAAAATGTTTTATAAAATCTATAAATTTAATGGTAAATTAAATATTATAGTTATAAACGAGGCAAATTCAAAATTTCATTATAAATTATGTTTTTGTTTTAAAATCTAAGCATCAAACGTAAATCCTTCTCGTATTTATAGTAGTGTCACTTCTTAAGCGTGCTCAGCCTGACAATGTCACAGTTTTGACGATATAGTTGTTGGTAGACTAAAAAGAAGAACGGTTTCTGTTAAACGTCTATAAGGTATGATAAGGGTAAACATAGTATACTTCAGTTATAATAGGTCAGAAAACTGATGTGGAACTGATAGTTAAAAATTATGTAAAATATTAGGATGGAGAAACATTTACTGGGTTTTTTATTTATAGTGTACTCTACTGATATCAAAATATAGCCATATCGCTAGTAAAATATCCGTTGATTAAAAGGTACAGACGAATTCAATTTAACTGTAATTGAATTTTCTTTTGTGGATTAAATGCAGAGCAGCGTAGTATTGATCTATAGGGGAGATAGTTTTTTTCCCAGCTGATAACTAAACCGCAACTAATATTGTAAATTTAATTATTAGTAACTTTGTAGTTTATTTAAAATTTTTAGGTCTAATTTATAACTATAAAATTTGTTAGTTGACATTAAAGTTTAGTATACTGCTTTGTAATTAGCATATACGTTCAATAATGCAGGGTATATTTTTGGTTGCATTTTTCTGTATTGAATGCTATCGGTGGCTATGGAGGAATTGGAAAAGTATTATATTATATATTTAATAATGTAAATAATGGTGTCCCTACAGTCAAATTTTACAGAAAATTGCAGTAAATCATGGAGTAGATTTTATATGTATTTTTAGCCTGAGTAGATTGAAATGTAAGCATGGTTTTTCATTAGCAAACGCAGTGTCCTTCCTTTTTAGCGAGGTTTTAGTGCAAATTAAAAAGTACTGGTTCAGCCTTGGGGCCTTTCATTAAAATATAAAATAGACGTATGACTTCTGTCATTGAAACGTTACATGGAAATCCATTCCATTAAATAATTAAAACTAGTTAGTTTGTAATTCATGCATTTTACTGTTCTAAACACACAATGTTGGTAGTATATTATTTGTATTTTTTTTGCCTAACGTCGTTGCTTATTTATACTAATTGGACTAACATAAAAGTAAGATAAGAAAGTAATAAATCAGAAAGTAAATCAAACCAATACTTGTTTGAAATGTGTTTTCCTTCCGTACAAAAAAGGAATAAAAATCTCTGTTAAATAGAACTACCGTAACTGAGATTGTACCCAGGAGCCTGAGTTGGAGATTCAAACTGTTGTAGACTAAACGATTAATGAATTTAACCTCTCATTCACTCTATTTACCAATATTGTTGTTGTTAAAAAGAGTTCTTTGTATTTTAATATATAAATTGTACAAATGAAACGTATTGTGATACAATTTAACTGACAATAAACTAAATTTTACTGTTATATTTGTAATTCAATTTAATTACATTAACTCTGGGCAGTTACATAAAATGTAGCTATTGCAAACAACTGTTGCAATTGATTTTGATGTAAATATTATTTGTATTATTGCATTAACGAAACAAGTATTTTAACACACATGTTAGAACTATCATTAAGTCTGATTTTCAGGGGTTGGGTGCCTCATTACATACACAATATCTTAACGTCTAGTTTGCGTGAGAAGGCGATAAACATAACAATGTCTTGTGCAGGGTGTCTTAAAACATAAGCCAACGTTTTGGAAACCTCTTTGCTTTTGCCATCTGACGACATAATAAAACATTTTTTTTATAAGATTGTTTCAAAAATAATTTAAAAAGACGTATTAAACAATATCTTATTGTAAAAACAGAGTAATTACAAATACAAAAGGAATAAATAATATACTATGCAATAAAATTATAGGAAAAATTAAAATTGTTTGTAATTAATATTAACATAAACCTTGCTAGTATAATAATTGTGAAACAAACTTTTTCAAAAGTAGTAAACTTATTACCTTTTTCTGTATAAATAAAAACAAGCCATGCGAAATTTCCGAGAAAAGTTGTTAAATTAATTTAGTCAAATTACAAAGTTGCTCAAAGTTAAACTAATTGCATATAAAGAAGAACGAATTGTGGCGAAGCGAGCGTGGTGTTTTTAACTTTATGCATACATTTTATAATGCACAGAACCATTCATTTTAATCTAGGTCTTGCCTTTCAGCATAAAGGCATTTAGTATGTTAGGTCTTATACTGATAACATTTTAATAGTTTTCATGCGATAACAAAATAACTACAAGATTTTCAATGTATATTCTTGCATAACGTTGGTATCGGAAAAGCAATAATGTCTTTCATAAATCATTTAAGCGAACATTAGAAAAAATGAGTATACATTTAAAATATGATTAAAAACCGATACTTTTAAGCATTATGTATTGAGGTGGTTATGAATCAAAGGTGTCTTGTGATAATTACAGTTGGGGGCGTATAACATCTAACAAAATATTCAAACCGTGATTTTTATAATTTAAAAATATAAATTGTATTATATTACAATACTCAGAGAAAACGTTTGAAAACTATATACTTGTAGCACATTGAAAAAATAATCTAAGGTATTCATTTAGTGTCGGTTTATTTAGAAAATTCCGTGTACAATAATTGCTAAATGTAAAAATTCAAGCAATTAAAATTTGAGGAGAACAACAACAAATAGTTTTGAGTAAAAATGGGTACACGTTTTAGCAGTTTATTTATCACTCGTCTATCAAAAACACTATTCATCTGGCATAGAAAATAGAAATTTAAATATTTTTAAGAATATTTTATAGACATTTAAATACAGCTGAATGAGCTCTTTTAACATTTATCGCTAGTAAGGGTCGCAAGAGCAAAAGTAAAACAAAGATACGTAATTTCTTGTAATTTCTATTACATATTTAAGTTGCTAAATAGTTTGTATTACATAAAATGTCCAAACAACATTATTACAGGTAATCTTCTTGACCCGATGTTGACGGCCAATTTATCGAGTGGGTATACAATGGTTTGTCTTCCTGTCGGATGTAACAAACAATTTTTTCTAAGTAATTTCAATTTGTTTTTTAATGGCACTTTGCCAGAAGGATATGGAGGGATTGATTATGTGGCAGGACATTCACATTTTCTCTCGCAGAAACATTTTTTCATGAAACATTTTTGGTTTTTCGAGGCCGTAAATGAATTGGTAGGCAGATTTGTACCCCTTTTGTTGTGAATCATAGAAAAAATGTTAAAGTGCACAACTACCAAATTGAATTCTTTAATTTCTTGGTTTTGCGTGAGTTTCTTCAGAAACTGCATATTTTTTATAATATGTACGCCACCATTCTTTGTAATTAAAAATATAATTTATGTTAATTACTGTAAATTTTCCGGCTTTCTACTTTTTATAATAAGTTCTGTGATTACATTAAACTGATATATCTTGTTTACATAATATATCTATTTGCATAATATATCTTGTTTACTAGCCCAGGCAAATTAGACCGAAAAAGACCGTGTTTTCTGAAAAATAAGCTAAAGCTGGAAATGATTTTAATCCACTTTGAGCATCCCAAATAAGAGTAATGTAGTTTGCGACAGTTTCTGAGCATGACGTAACGTTTAGGAGCCGAAAAACTGCGATATTTTTTCACTTTTTCAGTTTTTAGCTTTTAATTCGGAAACGGTTTATCGTATGGAAAAAGTCCATGTATAATTAGTTAAAGAAGACAAACTTATGCGTCTAATGCGGTTCTATCGCTAAATGAGTAGTTTAGCGATAATCACTCGTCAAACATCAGCAACTTGGCTGAAAAATGGGTTCCGCTCGTGTTCAAACTAGTGTAACTCAGAAACGGCTACTCCAAAAGAAAAATGTAAAATAATGAAAGTTGTAGAATATCAAATTCTGCGTAGAAAGATCTCCTAATTTTTGAAATTAGCTCATTCCTTCGCACAGATACAAGAAGAAAAAAACGAAAGTAGTCGTGGAGCAGAATTTCCGGTAAGTAAATCTTTGAAGTTGAACTACTTTTGAACTCCAAATCTTCCATATTCATCCAATTATTCGAATTTAAAGACAATTTCATTACATTACTATTCTAGAAAAAAAATTTATAATTACAAATTTGCTTTCTTACCGTGATACTTTAAGTTTTGTACCACATTTAAGAAATAATGACAATTTGGAATACGTACTGGGCGAAGACTGAGATGGTACATACCATTATATAAAAGAATTAAAGACTTTACCAAGTACAATAAAAGATCTGTAACCTTACCTTATTTAAAGCTGATATCGAACACCTGAGTTAGCTATTTACAGGAAATAACAATAAATACAATTCATATAATAAACAGTTTGTTTATTTAACCTTACTGCAAGATGATATGCAAAAAAAAACTTAATTCCCTTAAAGAATAAGGTTTAAAATTGACATGCCCTTAATCGCATATTTTATTTCTCAAGACAATTTTTTTGTCGGTACGCCATAACTTCTTTAATACATCATCAAATTACATGAATGAGGCATCATTTTAAAGCTTTCCTTAACCGCTACACCGGAAAAATATACAAAATACAATTATATGAAAATTAAAAAAAAATAATAATAAAGAATTCGAAAATAACAGTGATGTAAGATCAAGTAAGTTGTAAGGATATTTAGTCCTCTGTCATAGCTCAACGGCTATGGTACTTGCCTCATAAGCAAGACGTCCCGGGTTCAAATCCCGCGGGGGACCATAACATATTAAAAACCCAAAAAAAACATGCTCGTTAGCCGAAAGGCCCAAAGTGGCATGGAAAGAAAAAAAAAAAAAAAAAAAAATGTAAGGATATTTTTCTGGCGTTGGCAACAATGATTATAATACATATACCCAGCTGGAGAATATGTAAATATCTTAAACTCATGTTTAAAAAAATAAGTAATATACTATTTAAACACATATATTCTTATCTTCAACCCTCACCTATGCCCATGACGCACTAAATACGCACTATACGATACTAAATATACGGTGTGTACTTTAATTAAGTCGGATTTAAGTAAGTTAGAATGCCAATGCTTCGCACGGGTCAGCTAGTTATAAATAAAAGAAATTTAAGAATAGTTTACTTTTACAATATTGATTTTAATTAAGTTTAAAAAGATCCCTTCCCGAAAGTAAAATTTGAAAAACCCTCCCCATTTATAATAAAAAAAGATTTATACAATTTATTAATTTTTTACAAGATTACAAGATTACATACATTACACCATGGGTTTATTAATAACATTTGTTTTGTTGGCCAACCTTAATACTAAATCAAATTAAATAATAAAAATAATGGCATTCAATGTTTTTCTGAGACGTCTCTCATGTAAAAAAAGGTTTTAAATTTTAAATGAAATCCCTTTGGGTTGTAGTTCCAAAAATTTGCTAGCAGTCCCATCCAATTTGTTTAATAAAAAAAAATTAAATGTAGCCTTTATCAGATTTTTTTTTGATTTTAAACAAAATAGCCTTTGTTAGTTATTGATTTTAAGAGAATATATATTTGGTAATTTGAAATTTTATATATTATTCATTTATAATCACTGACATTTCACTAAGTTGTTATTTTACACTAATTGTTCTTTTTGAAGACAGAAATGTTCAAAGTTTAGGCCAATTCATGTTGTATATTTTTGTTGGTCGTTCTTGAACCAGTTGTACACTATGAACAAAATACAACATAATTTTAGTTTCAGAACTAAACGGTTAAGTCCAAAAATCATGTATAAAACAGAATTGTAAGATCATGCATGAAACTGTATTGTAATTTCATGCATGAAACTGTATGGTAACATAATGCATGAAACTGTATGGTAACATATTGTTTTGTAAAATTGATCACAGAAAACTTTAAACAGACACTATTACTCTATTAATATATTTCTCCTTTATATAGTACAAAAGGCTACTACATTTTAAACTGAAATTTGCTTAAGGCTTATAGGCTATGTAACAATGTTAAAATAAATGGCTGTTTAGGTTAAATTTAGTTATAGATTAACAAAAATCACTCTGTAAACTGCAGAGATATAGTTATAGTTAAAATTCAGACAGTATACATTATTATAGCAACTCAGATGGAATAGAATTAATAAGTTTGGCTCAAATCTTTACCTGGTAAGAGAGATCTAAACGCTTAAGCGTGTGCACGTGTTTTGTGATGTAACGAACATTGGGCCGTTCTGCTTTGCACTATATAATCACTTTTACGACATTACACTGTTTTCGATTAGCCGCACTTTTGTGAAAAGACTATGTCAGTATAACCATTTAGGTTTTTACTTAGAAATTTATCAAGCTATTTCTTCATTGTATGATGTGCACTTTGAAGCTCTTTTCAAGTTCAAGGTTTTTAGAAGAAGAAAGCGAACGAAAGCTTACGTAAGTTGCAGATGTCTACGCATGCGCTGTGCTGAGTTATGCAGTGATTAAATGTCAGCTGTTTAGAGTTGTGTACACTAAACGCTAGATAGCGCGAGCGTTTGGTTTGTGTAGTTGAGAATTATTTTAGTTTAACGAGAATGCATTTTTGATTCGATTAGTGGCGCGCTACTTGAATAACGTCACAGTTTTTACCTGTAAGTTAAGTGATACCTGGTCTTCGTTTTTAAAACGTGCTGTAACGGATTCACGACTAACCGCATTTTCAATCACTACAACACACGAAGCACATATTAAATTTGAAAACATACACAGTTCACATTAAATTCAACGTCCATTGATTTAATCATCATCAATTACAATGATAGTGCAATTCATAGCAATTATCATAAATCAGATGAAAAAAGCATACATATAAATATATCTTATTTACTATCTAATCCGAATTAGTTAATTTCTAAAAAAAACTTTGTATCAGTATTGCAAACATTTTCCTTGTTTCGATGATCTTCTGTGTTTTGGAGAAGATTGTCTGTGGCGCGTCGTCGTATAAAACTGTGGACGGTAAAGTAAAATGTAATCACTTGAACTTGATTATCCACACACAACTGAAGCCGGAGATAAACTAAAAACAGATTTTAGATAATAATTTAATAATAACATTAAAATTAAAACAACGCTTGTGCGTCGACGTATAAGACTATGGGCGGTAAAGTAAAATATAATCACTTGAACTTGAACATCAACACACAATTGTAGCCGGCGATGAACTAAAAACAGATTTTTAATAATTGAATAACATTTAAATTAACACAACACATGACATGAATTTGTCTTAAAATTCGAATAATTTGTTTTGAGTTACAGACGTTAGAACGGGTTTCTTTTAGAGTGTTCGGATAGGAATGAGGTAATTTCAAAAATTAGGAGCTTCCTCTATGCAGAGATTTTCATGTTCTACAACTTTCATTATTTAAAATTTTTCTTTTGTAGTAGCACTTTTTGAGTTCGACTCGTTTGAATATGAGCACAACCCACTTTTCAGCCAAGTTGGTAAAAATGGCCGATGTTTGACGATTGATTATCGCTAAACTGCTGAACTTAACCCAACGTTTAAGGATCTCATTAGACGCACAATTTTGTATTCTTTACTTAATTATGCAGAGACTTTTTCCTTACGGTAAACCGTTTCTGATTTATAGCGAAAAACTGAAAAAACGTGCCAAAATATTGCGGTTTTTCGGCTCCCGAACGTTAAACCTTGCACAGAAACTGTCGCAAACTAATACTACTCTTATTTGGGTTGCCCAAAGTGGATTAAAATCATTTCCAGCTTTAGCTTATTTTTTAAGAAGCAAAAGTCAAATAATTTGCCTTGGCCTATACGAAGTGTGCATTTGATTATGCGAAAGTCTGTTACATGAAACATAACTATGCGGGAAACAGTGTAGCATTTTTTTAAATCTTCCAGAACCTGCCGTGGCTAAAAGTCAACGGGAAATTGTTTGGTCTTGTTTTGGCCTGGACAGTTATCTGAAAAAATCGAATTTCAGTGTATTGTGAAGGAAGGTTGTTTAAATATTAAAAAAAAAGAAATGAACAAACTTCTTCTCGGATTTTCATACTAACCTCATGGTATATACAAATTTCACTAGTAATACTATGTATGCAAAAGCTGCTTAAGGAAGATTGCCTCAAATAAAACCGTTCTTGCACTGGTATTTTAGGAATTGATATTATTTGCATGTAATCAAAAGCAATGGAAATAACTTGAGTCTGTTCTCTGAATTCTTTGGTTTCATACTGCAATGCAGTATACAATTCTTACTCCTTCTCCTGTTAATGATTAATTCTGCATCTGCGGCAGGTTTTGATGATTCATTTTTAAGTGGGGAGACTTATTTTTTAAAATTTTAATTCCTCACAAACACAGCACGTGTTTGTACAAAAAGTACAAACTTAATATGCATGGACACTCAATGAAGAATGCTCGGAGTGATACCCTTCTAATATGAAATTATAGCTATCTATTTATTCACAATATGTAAAAAAGTGAAAATTACAAAATTAGTGACTGATGCCCTTTTAACGTATATCGATTCATTTATTTATATTTGCCATTTATTGTTGGGATAGGTTTACCCCGGTCTTCCTAGTTATTAAAGTTTAATGTAATTTCCTAGATATTAAAGTTTAATGTCATTTGTAAGGAATCTGTTTTGCAATCAACATTAAGTATATTGTTTACAATAATCTCAATACTTTTTGTACAAAACTTCAATATTACTGATTATATGTATATATATATATACTATTGTAGGACTTATGAATGGGCAACTCTACATGTAAGGCTTTGTATTTTAATTAAGACTACTGTGAAGTTTATGTACGGTTTCGTAAAGTTACTTTGAAAGTTTTGAATAGTAATATTTTAAAGTTTTGGGGGCTCCACCAGATCCTTCTTAAGGATCAAATTTTAGCTTGGCATGAGACGTACTCCTAAGAACTGGGTAGAAATAAGTACAGAGACCTTTTCACAAAATTATTAAATATATTCTGAAATTTCTGAAAACAGTTCCTACAGTAATTATTTTGCACAATTTTTAAATACATATAAATGTGATACAGTTAAATTTACTCAAATTATATTTTTGAAAGTAATAAAGTAAAAGTTTACATTCGTCTAAGGAGGGCGGTGCTAGTAAGTTAATTTCCCGCTCTCCTAAATTTCAAACCTATGTGTCTTAATTTTAATGATTGAATCTTAAATTTCTTCTAATTACTAGTACATAATAAAATCTAATATTACAAAAGGTATTATATTATTTATAGATACTTACAAAATGTATTATATTATTTATAGATTTATTTGAAAGATATTAAGTTGCTTTGGTGACTGATTTCGATTACTTATGAGGTGTTTTAAAACCCTCTCTTCAGTTAATCCTAATAACCAGTCCCAATACAATTATTTATTAATAAATGATTATTTATTTATTTTGATTTATTTTAATGTTACTTCTGATACACAATACTCTGGATATGATTTCGTTTGTTATTTAATTTTAACCCTCGAGATCTGTCTTAAAAATGAAATGAAATATTAATGCTACTTACATAATTTTTGTTCCCACTCTCACACACTTTGCACTTTTATTTGATTTTTACAAAATCCACTTATTATTGACTTTAATTTATTTTACACTTCACTACCGCACTCTATTCCTTGGTTTGGATGGTTCCTGGATCCATTTGATGTATCTAACTTGATTGAAAACTTTGTTTAATGATTATATTTTACTTGGATGATTTATCTTTGGTTACTGATGATGAAGTTACTTTATTAAATAATTGATGTAAAATAAAAATGATGCATCTCGAAAGGTTTGGTCTAGGTGTTGATTGATTGAATTTTAGTTGATGACAGACCTCGTGTCTTCTCTAAAATTTCCCCACCACACAGTTTCACGCATTCTAATTTGTTTTTGATTGGACTGTTTGAATTTGATATTGTTTTGATTGGCTTTCCAGTTTTACAGATTTGGCAGTATTTATCGCGTGTGTGCACTCGTTGATTCACACAGAATAACGCAAAGCAGTGTATTTGTGTCTTAAGTAATTTAAGCTGGTATATCCGTTGTAACTTCCTGTTGAAATACAAAGCTAGTCTGGCCTGTTTCTGTAGATTCATTTACTATGGATTTATTTAAAATTTATTTTATAATATATTATTATAATTATTTTGTTGATGCTGATGTTAAAGACATTGGGTATTGGTGTTTCATGTATTGGTGTTTACTTACCAATACTTACAATATATACAAATTTTCTTCTAAATCTACCTAAAAATTGAAGTCATTTTCGGTGTCGAGGCCTTATCCCATCTGTACAACTTCATAGTATTCACAGTTGCCAATTCATTTGACATATTATAAAACTTCTTCATTTTATTATGGTATTGTCGACATAAATGTCGACCTAGGCTTATTCGTGATTAAAGTATAAAATAATGTAGAGTTTAAAGTGACATAATCATAATTTTTAGTCTATAAATTAACGAGTTTTTTAATTATAGGAAATAGTTAAAGCAGTATATTATATAGTCCTATCCAATGTATCCATGCTGAATTACATTGAAATATTATAGATATCCTAGTTTACATTAGGAAACATTGCTTTATTACGACAGAGATGTCAACTTACACGTATGAAAATACTTTAATACTTATTGTAATTGTAAACGTCTTAAATAAATGCAAACACAAAATGTAATGCAAATAATTATGAACAGAAAATAAAACATTTTAAACTTAAACTCAATTCACAACTTATTTAACTGGGCAAATATTAGACGTATCTCTTTGATGTCATTGGATTGCTTGTAAATAAACACCATTACTGTACTTTTACAAATAACTTAACATCACTTAGTAACATAGTTATAACAAAACTGGAACACGCACAATTTTCACTCTATAAACTTCTATAACGCATAAATACATAAGTTTACCGTATTTTACATCAAACTACAAACTATATTATACTCGATATACATCGATGTTCTCTATTTGTTACATTGAATCAATCTCGATGTATTTTCAGTTGATGAAAAAAAAATAGCTTGAAGTTCTAACTTACAGTTTTTATTCACAGTATGTTTCTAGTTTGTAAGTTAGAAGTCCAAATACCAACTTGTGCAGTATATAAGTTGTTAACATCAATTAAGGGTCGGCTCTAGTAAAACAGAAAGCAACCTGCGACTCAAGCGTAGCGGCGGCAGGTTATGCGGGCATTTCTCATCTTAAATCCATTTAAAACCCGCAATTGTTCAAATAGCGTTTTTAAAATATACCAAACCCTTAAAGACAAAATTTTTCATCCGAATGGCTTGGTAATTTTTCGCTATAATTAATAGTTACAACGTAAAAAAATATTTAAAATCACCCTATAGCGGCGGTAGGTTACACGGACATTGCTCAGCCTAAATCCGTTTAAAACCCAGAATTGTTCAAATAGCGTTTTAAAAATATAAAATACCAAACTCTTGGGGACAAAATTTTTCATGCGAATGGCTTGGTAGTTTTTCGCTAAAATTAATAGTGACAACATAAAAAATATTAAAAATCAATGTTTTAAATTGTTAATAAATATTAAACAAAATGTTTTTCTCAGTTTTGGAAAAGCCATTTGCATGCATATTTTCCATAGCTTTAAAATGACATATCGTTCATAATTATCCGATCAAAAATAAAGGACAAATTTGGGTTTTAATTTAACATTGGTCTTATGGAGTGTCAGCCAACATGGCCGACAGCTAGAGCCGACCCTTAA
>JAGFPH010004116.1:21424-36534 GCA_018207615.1 Philaenus spumarius
AAATCACAGACAAACACTTCAATTTTACTTATGCATATAGATGAGTAAATCTTCTTTAAATGCAGTTGCTACTTGTTATTAACGCCGATTATAAAAGTATTTTAATCACGAGAGGTAAACCTATCATAAGGAATTCATTTCACAGTAAACACTGTAAACCCTTCATGAACTTGTAATGTCTACAATTATCAGCAATTATAAATTCGTGTGTATTTCAAAGTTCTGCAATATCGGAAGAAGCTCTGAATGTTCTATCATTAAAAATTAAGTAAAACGTAATCCTTTGTTCAGTATTTATATTATCTAAGTCAAAAGTAGTCACTGAACTTCACTATCTCGATGATATGGCTGTTCTGGATCTTGGATAACGTTGCCTAGGTTGTGCTTCAATATTTGTCAGACAATAATGCATTAACACTGCCATACAAACAGTAGGCTACTATACTAACTAAACGTGAAATTTTAGTTTAGTTTGATTCTGAACATCATTGAAAGCAGTCAATCACTCTCCGCTATTCTTGAAGTGATGTTATTCGAGGTTTTACTTTCATAAAAAATGTTTAGGAAGTACAACAAAATAATACTTTGTTTGAGGGTGAATTAGGAAGGTGCAATTTGGTACACATGTTCGTCATAGGAGCTAGAGGCTCACTAAGAAAGGATTTTAAAATATTTGGCCTTTAATGGTTGAAACAACCCATAAAACTATAAATATAGACTCCTAATTGAATACCACCTAGTAACGTGAAATTTGGTACACATAGTCCTCATAGACGCTAGAGACTCACTAAGAAAGGATTTTAAAATATTTTTGGCCTTTAAGATTTGAAACAAACACTAAAACAATAAATATTGTTTGTTATACTTTCCTTAAAGCTAGAAACCTGAAGTCTTGTACATTTATTTCTTACAAAATACATATAAAAAATAACCCAATTTTACATTTTGTCACGTTCTGCTAAGGAGTAAAAATGTAGTAAGAACCCCTAAAACAATAAATATTAATTGTTATACTTTCCTTAAACCTTGAGAGCTGAAGTTTCGTACATTTATGTCTTACAATATACATATAAAAATACACCAATTTCGCATTTTGCTACGTGGTGCTAAGGGGTGAAAACGTGATAGCAACCACTAAAAACAATAAATATTAATTGGTTTCTTTCTTAAAGCTATAGAGCTAAAATTTGGAACTCATTAATTGTAAGAAAATATTTAAAGACGTAAGCTGATCAAAACTATCCCGATCTATGGTTTCGCATAAAAACGTATATGGGTGATCTGGAACATCCAGGTAAGACTGGGATTTATCTGTCTGTAGATTTAGTGGTTGAAAAAAGGCGCTCTTCATTCTGAATTCTTTAATTTTAAATCGATTAAAATACAAATTCCATACTTGTCCAAATACCATGACAAAGATGGTTGATGGGCCGCCAGTGAATAATAAATACCAAACTAATTGAAAATATTATGTAATCATTCACTTTCGTGCAATAAAGATACATTTTTTTCAATTTATGTAACATAGTGATGCAAAATAAATTCCCAGTAGCGAAGCATGGATATTTAGCTTGTATATATATATATTGTGACTGTCTTGTGAATTACTTACTAAAATAAAAATTGGACAAGTATTTTCACCAATAGTATACGAAGTGTCCCATAAAGAGGTCGCTATTTTAAAATTAATATGCTGGAACTCCACAAACTGTATTCTTTACAGTTATGTTACATAGATATGTAAAATGTACACTAGTTTTAATTTGTGTTTGGCTAATCATTTAGTTTTCATTAAAATGATTTTATTTACATAACCTGACAAATTGCTGTTTTGCAAATAACATGAAACACTTTATATATAAAATTAAAAGTAAACCAAGCAACAGAAATAAATTACTCATCATCCTAATTTCACCTTTATTTGAACTGATTTCCATCAATAGCTAGCACTGATAGCAAAGAAACAAAAAAGTTATAAGTGCTTTGGAACAATTTCCGAAGTATCAAACTCGATTCATCTTCAATCAGCCTCATTAAAATCTGGTGTGCCTCATTAAAATAAAAGCCTCATAGAAAAATTGCAAACAATCAAGTCTTGGTGTCCAGTAAATAAAGTTGATGCCACGACTTACCTAACGGTTTTGAATATCTCGATTACAATAGCTTTAGTCACATTATCATAAGGATCTTCCCTGGTGGAAAAACGACATTCGTCTCCGACTGAGTATGGTAGGGAACTGTGTGATTATGGTTAATATTGATGAGTGTATGTCTACAGTCGTCGTCTGATAGGAAATGGCAAACGATAAAACTACATATTTGGGCATTGCAGACCAACAATTTACATCCTTTTATTTCATAACCTCTTCATATAAGATATGATGATTTTGTTTTGCAATAATTAAAATGAAGTCTGTTTACGGATCCTGTTCAGTAAAGTGCACCTTTATCAGAGAATATAATCCCTCATACCACTAAAATTGCCTAATAAGATAACATAAGATTAGATTATAATATTATTGCCTAATATTCGGTAACTAATTAAGATTCACGTGGCGTACCTAACCACCATGGGCCCGCACGTTACATAATGGTAGCAGAGCGTGGTTACGGTCCACGGACCTCTGGGTTATGGGAGCATAACGCTTCCAAGCAATCTTCGTCAAGCTTTCAATTACCCGGAACAAAATTCCATGGTCTAGTCTGGGACATCTTCCAGCAGTACATAACTAAATGTGTTTTATAATCTAGTTTTTTGTTGTTTTTCTTGTCATTCCTTTGAACTGACGACTTGTACCATTGTACCGGCGGCCTAAGTGAGCCAGGCCTGTTAGATGATATCATAAGTAGCACAAGCAAACTCCAAATTTTCTGTGGTAGAAAATCTATGGTATTTATTTACAATTGATAATGTTTCTAGAAGTATAGTTTTTCCTTTAAGAATTGATTTTCTTGACGGAGGAACCATTCCTTGGTTCGTCCATTCAAAACACCTTATCGCTTCGTAATCATTTTCAAAAGCAATAGCATAAGAACAACATTTAATTTTTAGTTCAATTAAAAAGTTCACTCGAGGTTACATAAACTGATTGAAGACAACTGCGAAATCATTTAACATCTGATCGAAAATCAACAATGCAAATTTTAATTGCATTGCATTGTGGGAGGAAGGGGTTCTGTCCAGAAGATTTATGTTGTTTCTGATATTTCATCATTTTGCTTTGATTGGCCGTGGAAAATGAAATTCGAGTGTACTTTTTTTGCATATCTATGTAACAAACCTCTAAACTTTCTAGAGCGTTCTGTAAGTCTGGCAAATTAGTTTTAAAAAATAGTGACCTTTTTGCGGGAAACCCATTGTTTATTTACTCAAACTCACTAACGAGAATTTCGGTCTATTGTAAAATGTTTAATAATCAACGTAGAATTAAGATGAATTAAAGGAATAAATTAGGAAATACTTTATATTTGTATCACAAATGAAACGGGAGCAGGGACGTTATTACGTTAAGGGGTTTAAATGAAAGGAAATTTTACCCCGAAACTGAAGTTACCCAAGAGCCCGCGGATCACTGACACTCATCAGGTTTAATGTTCGAAAAACCACGATCTTAGAACAATCACACACGGGTAACCAGCTTTAAAAACCCACATGAACATAACAACTTATTATAAAGTATACACTAGACACTAGTAGTTTCACCAGGCGATATAATCCCGATACACTATTCACCCATAACCTTATTTAATTTACGTTACGGGATCTGGAGCCACGCACAGTAGTTCTTAGTCGGCTATAATTATAATTTTGAACACGATCACCTCCATTTAGGCGTAAGTTGTAGACTTGTAGAAGTTGTAGAGAGTGTCTCTCACTCTAAAAAAAGCTCCTCGTATCTGGTGACAGTCCGTGCCTACTTGATCGTCGTCGACTACATACATATACCGTGGAACGCTCAGCGATTGACACCCAATCCTAACCGTGATCCTGAGCGCGGCATACAAAAAAAATCAAAAGTCAATACGTCAATAATGTCGTCAATTCAATGATGCACGAGCTACAATATTAAAACCATTACTGATTTTATTCTTTGTAATATTTTATGATGGAAATGTTGTCGTTGTAACGCGTTTAAATGAAGTAACTCGGTTGAGCCTTTCTGCACATCGGTATTTTTACAAAGCGAGAGCTCGATAAAATAAATACAATAATTAAATTTAGACGTTTTACAACTTAACAGACATCTTCGAGTTATGTACTATTCGATTGATGAAATATCTGTAACTTTAAGATTTCATATCCTATTAACGGCTCAAGACATCATATAAACGCCATTCCAAAGGATGGTTATATAATTCCATCGCCTCGTGTTATATTACCAATCTACTTTACTAAGTTTTGTCTTACTGACTGTCTAGACAACAAATATAGTATGTATAAATAATTTATGGCTCAATAATAAATAATAAAATATTTTGGTTCTTTATTCCTTACAACCAAACATTTAGGAAAAAGTGCTGGAACATTTTAGTATGTTTGGATTCCAAAATACCTCTTGCATATTCTAAATTATTAATATTGTTAAAATGTTTACCCAACCCGCCATGTTAAACTTCCCTATCACAAGCGTGATGTATACAACTTCTTTACTTCACTCGGTGAAGTAAAGTTTCAAAAACTCACTCGGTGAAGGAATGAAACCCATCCAAATAACATTGAGTGCTCAACTTAATAAAATATACCTCTATGGAGCCAACGACGTTCAACGCTAGAAATCAGCTGTGCGCTTGAATGTTATTGTTATGCTTTAAAGTATTTTCCTAACCTAGCTTTTGTTTGTAAAACAACGTTACTGTTAGAAGATGAGTGAAATGGATAGTTTGCCTTCAGATATAGAAAATGAAGCAACTACAGTTATTAATGGATTATTACCAACAAAATCAAAAGAAAGATACGAAGCAGAGTTATATAAATATGAAGAGTGGTGTGGCAATAGAGGAACAACATACGTCACTAACGAAAAGGTAATTCTTGCCTATTTGACAAGAAAAATATTGTACGTAACCCCCTGTATATTGTCGGGTCAGGTAAAATCTTGTACGTTACACGTTACGCAAGAGCGTGTTTACATCACTTAGGTGAATTATGCAACTCGCTTCGCTCGTTGCACAACATTCACCTGCGTGATGTAAAAACGCTCTTACTACACTTGTAACGTAAATAGCTATTATAGCCCAGTCGGTATAGGTTTCAACTACCAGTAATTTGCAATACGGCTGAATTTTTTTTTATAGGTACATTAAAGTATGTAGATTAACATAAAAAAAAGTTTACCAGTCTATCGATTTCCCAAAGTCGAAAAAAAAAGTCGATTATCATTTTTTTTTCGATTATCCTTAATATTTCGAGCTGGGATGAAGATAGAGGAAAATAAAACATACCACCGTGTAGGGGAGGTATTTGTCAACAAAATAGGTCATTTGTATTTATTTCGTCCGAGCAATGGTTTGTCTGGAAAAAATTCGATAATGCAGGTATGTATTTTGCAGCAGGGGAAATCACTAAAAGGGGACATCTTATTCATATATGAAGCGTTGGCTCATTCTAAATTGGCCGAATTTTAATATATCGAATTGAAACTTGACATAGGAGTTAATATATATATTTTAAACATTTATGCTGAGTCTCAGCTTGTTATCTTGAAAATGACCCGATCTAGGAGTCGATTTCGATTATCGATTTTAGGAGTACCGGACCCACGAACTAATTTCAATCTATTCCAGTTTCGTCAATTTTTGGAATATCAACACCAAATTTTTTTACAAGTTGAGTACACCAGTATAAATATTCTTAGTAAGTATGAACGATTTTTTTCTTGTTATTTTTAAAAACGAGGCGCTTGAAAATAGTCTTCTGTTTTACCTATCTCGTTTTAACTATAACACTTTTGGATTCAACGACTCCATTTTCGAAATTTTTGAACATATCGATTTAAAAATTGGTACAGAAGTTAAAAATACAATTGTTTTTTGCTATACTTATTTTAAAAACTATATTTAAAAAAATGACTAATCTGCAGCTGATCAACTCAAGCGTTTTGATGAAAAATCTAAAAAGTTATAAAATTATACTTTTTTAATTTACTTGTGCTTTTAAAAGTAAATAATGAAAAAGGATTATACTCCTTGAACTTGTTTGAATATATATATTAAACTTGTAAAAAAACTTTCAGGTTGATATTTTGAAAATTTTCTAAACTGGAGCTGTTTAAAATGAATTGGTGGGTCCGGTACTCCTAAAATCGAGAAACCCATTAACAAGTTAAGTTTCTTTAGATCGGGTAATTTTCAAGATAACAAGCTGAGACTCAGCATAAATGTTTAAAATATATATTTTAACTCCTACGTCAAGTTTAAATTCGATATATTAAAATTCGGCCAATTTAGAATGAGCCAACGCTTCATATATGAATAAGATGTCCCCTTTTAGTGATTTCCCCTGCTGCAAAATACATACCTGCATTATCGAATTTTTTCCAGACAAACCATTGCTCGGACGAAATAAATACATATGACCTTATTTGTTGAAAAATACCTCCCCTACACGGTGGTATTTTTTATTTTCCTCTATCTTCATCCCAGCTCGAAATATTAAGGATAATCGAAAAAAAATGATAATCGATTTTTTTTCGACTTTGGGAAATCGATAGACTGGTAAACTTTTTTTTTATGTTAATCTACATACTTTAATGTACTTATAAAAAAAATTCAGCCGTATTGCAAATTACTGGTACTTTTGGTCTAAATTGACCTTTACCGACTGGCCTATTAATATATTAAGTTCTGTACAGTTCCATTAATTAACTTTCAGGTTCGTTATACACTATTTCAAAAAGAACAAATGCATTTACAAATTATAAACACAATCAATCAACAGATTTTCAACAATTATTTGAAAATTAATTAATTTGTGTTTCATTAGAGTTAATCTAAATCCAAAAAGCTGGTTTTTAGATAGTGCATTTTCCAATTCAAATGAAATGCAAAGCAAACACTTCAATCAACTCGGAGTAAAATCAGTTCCATGCGTTAAGCCTCTCGCAGCTCAGATTTGATCGCGATATAAAAATAACATGTTCGCCTCTCTATCGGGTCTATTTAGTTTGACCTTTAACGTTTAGATTGAAAGTAAACAATAGTTGATTTGATGAAACAAATTTCCAATCATTCAAATTGCCGCTCGTATATTTTTGGGATAATAATATTTAACAATAAAAATAAAAACAATGCCCGTTAAAAGGGAAAGTGTTTGAATGAAGTTTGACTACACTGTTTTCGCCTTACACTATATATTTATTACATAAAAAAGAGTTGTCAAACATTTTTTTACTTTTTATTTTGATCGTACATCGAATTTTATAGGGTTTTATTTTTTACTTGCTATGCTAACAAAGATAAGGGTTTATCAAAACTTAAAACTCCGCAATGAGTGTTGCTAATTAGACGACGCATGCTTAACCCCCCCCCCCCCCTCTTCCACCTTACAGTAATATTAATGATTGTAAACATTCAAAGTGCGTGAAGGCACGCATCTGACAAAATATACCTTTATACATTTTATATATTCTTCGCCCTACTAGAGAACTTTAAATTATAATTTAAGCTACTTAAGTTTCTGTTCTCTGTTTATGTTGATTTTCTTTACACTACGGTCATTTCGGCTGGCTTTTTATTCAGCCATGGTCACGTTTGTAGTATCTGTAGAATTGTACTTCGTCATAATTTTCTTAAACAACACATCCAAATATCACATTTAACAAGTTCGTCATATTGATATTTAAATTTTAAAACACATTTAACAAACATTCACAACACTGATTTTAACATAAGTTATTCACTTTATTTTATTCTGTTAGGTAGTAACATGATTTCTCTGCTATTCCGGCTGCGGTTGATATTGTACTGAAATGAAACTGTCTTATTTATTTGGTTCTTCTAATTTTGAAATAAGGTCAAATAACAGGTATGATTGGAAATTCATTTTATCGTTTAAAATGTATGTCGGTGTAGCAATCTCGTGTGTGCAGATTTCATATTGCTCCTGTACGTCCATGTATTTGCTCTTATTACAGAAATGCAATATTTCCATGTTTGTCAATACTTTTTTTTTTTTTTTTTTGGTTTTTAAGGGCGAAAAACCTAGGTGGTTATCATCGCCTGGATAACGAGGAGCATTTGTATAATTCTCATACAATCAAACACAGCTATAAAATTAAACTTTTAATTTACACACACTACAGACAGTACACGATAAAATAACAACGATAACAACAATAATTACACAATAACAACTTGTTACAGGGGTGAGTCTGTATGTCGGTGAAAGCATGGTTGTAGTCTATCATTTGTTCAGCGAAAGTTGATTTTATTACTGTGTTTGGTTTTTCATAGTTGGGAATATGTTCCTTACACCTTCGTTGGAAAGATTTTCCTATTTGACCAATATAAAACTTATTGTAATCACCACAATTTAAATTGTAAACTCCACTTTTTGTGTATTTATTGGATTTTGTTATTTTTGGTTTAAGCATTTTCCCCAGGTAATTGTTCTAAAATTATTAGTCTTAATTGATAAAAAAAAAACAAAAAAAACATTTGAATTAGATTACCTAAGTCAATGGGATTACATTGGATAACCACCTTTAAAATTAAATCAAGCCTTAGTGGTGAAACATCGCCATGTCCACTAGTAAAATAAATATATTTTACTGACTTCACAAAACTAAAAACCTGAGCAACCTCTTTGCTTTTAGTTACTTGCCACCAAAGGATACACTTGGGAAATGAATCACCCTATGAAATGAAAATAAATTCTTATAACTTTTCCAAAACTAACTAAACAGTTATCCCATTCTAAACCATGGCAATTATAAGTAAATTATTTACATTCTCTTTCCTTACAATTTGATAACGCGATGAATTTTAATCAAACAATGCTAGAGAAGTTTGTTGTTGATGGAACCGCTTTTATGATGTATTAAAATTCAAGTTTTGGTTTTAAACCGTTGGAAGTCGTTTATTGCGACCATTTGCTAAGTCTATTCATCTCATTAAAAACATAATAAAACGCTAAGTTTACCTCTCCATATATACCATACCTAGTTTCCAAAGTCCTCGAATAAATATCTCCATTCTGATAGATTTTTCATCGGAGTTGTCAAAATCTTCGAATAAATAAAGTTTGTTGTTTCTGTACGGGCAGTTTCAAGGTTACATTTAATTCTTAAACTACCGAATCATATACAATTTCAATTTAACAATGTTTTTAAGAGAGATAACGTGTTAAAGCAAAATCCAATAAACAATTTCCATTTGGGTAACTCAGTCCACTTCATTACCTTCATTCAAGGAATGTAGCTCTGTTTCAGTAAACAATACAATTTGTGCTTGAATGTATAGATTATTCAAGACGTAATCAGGTTGTAATGAGTTAGAAGGGTAATTGACATACACGGGAGAAAAATTAACACTGTAATGTTGAAAACTAAACTGGTTTACATTAAATTCTAAATTTAAAGGTTTGTTACTGATCAGTCCAACAATTACACTTTGCGGAAACTACCTTAAAAATACGTTATCTAGTATTTTCTGTTGTAATCATTTTGACTTCTAATTTTGCTGGCGTTTGTAGTAAAGCGTTTCTATGAGCTTATAACACTGATGTATACATTTTCATTATTAGTACGTACAGATTTTACTTCAAAATATGAGCCTTATACCCCGTAGTACTTGCTATTTGAATACGAAGTTCAACTCCTTTAAAACAAACTTTTCTTGGTTATTTGTTTGCGCGAATGTGTGGTGAGGTTTGCTCTGTTCTGCAAATTTTCTACAAAATTTATATCCAGAACAAAATTAATGTCTGCTGTATAGTCTATTTGGCCGGTCGTATCTGTGTATGGCCGGCGTGATGTGAAATGTGGTGAAATCTTGTGCGTATTGTAAAGAGGATTTAGTTTAACAGCGATATGGGTTTTTAATTCCAGAGGTCTCTTTCACGAAAGTCGCAAGTTACATATTCACCAATGAGTTTTAACAAACTTGTAAAAAATCGTAGTTGCATATGTTTCACATACAAAGTTACAAGACTTGTTATAACCAGTAATATTTTACTTATTCACAAGTACAATTTTACATATTTGCTATTGTGAATATTTACGTTTTCAGGAGTTACAAGTTTATACTAATTAAAATTACTGAAATATTTCCTATCCTAATAGTTAGGTTACTTTTTTGTGCTGTTAAACATTTGAAGATTGGAATTTCAAAAACGTTGCAACTTATAAGTGCCAACAAATAAATTTTACAGGAAACACATAAAACTGAATAACTTACCTTATACATAAAACAAAATGTTTTTTTTGCTTTTTATAAGAATCTGTAAAGAACTGCTTATATTTTATGTTCCTACGCTGTGTTATTAAACAAAAATTGAAATAAGACTTGTAACTTGAGAAAAAAAGTTACACTTGTGATTCTTTTTTCACTAGTGAATAGGGCTACAAGTAAAATATGAATGAAACACCTGCACTTGTAAAATTGTTATTACAAGTTTCTGAGTAAGTGAAATTGTGAATGTGTAACTTGTGACTTCTGTCAAACAGGCCCAGAATCGGTTTGTAATTTTTGTTAAGGAAACTATGCAGGGTGGTTAGAAGTCTGAGAACGGCTTAATATTTCGTAAATAAGGAAAATTGGAAGGTAGATGTATTGAGGAACCTATTTTATGTAAAAATATTATTTTATTAGGATGTCAAAAATTTGGTCCGCCATTGTGAAAGTAACTTTTTTTTAACATGAAAGTTGTAATGTGATACATCATTCCAATGTAGAATTTTAAGGCAAAATCAATGTTGAAAACTGCACATCAATATCTCAAACCGTTTTGATATTTCCATTTATTTACATTGAATCATAATATGATTATTATACATTATGATATTATATCATTTAAATGTATAAAAGAAATAAAGCACATTACACTTTTTACCTATCAAATTTAATGTTGAATAAAATCATTAAACATTATCATACAATCAAATCATAATGTATTAATTTAATGTACTTCAATTTTAAAAATAATGAACAAAAGTAATAATAATAATAATTAATTCAAAATTAAGTACATTAACCTATGAAAATTCAATATTCAGTACACATGAAAAAAATCAACACCAAACTTAATGTGAAGATTGTGGTAAAATAAATGTTTGCGAATAAAACTTAGATGAAAATTATTACAATAAATGTTCAAACTGATTTATTATCTCTTTTCTTAATTTACATAAACTAACTTATACATAAACTAACTGTTATATATCTTTGTAGCAACACGCTGACCCTAAAGTCATCACCGACGCTAATTTCATTCTGTTGTAATCTACAGAGTCACCAACAATGCTTCTCGCACTCTCTCTTGCTGCCAATTTTATATAAAATCCACGTTTTCTTATTGCTAGTTTAGGCCCGGTACACACTTGCTGCAAAAGGACGCGGGACGCTGCGTCCCTTTCAATCGGATAGGAAGAAGTACATAGGAACTTATGGTGCGTTACACACGGGCCGCTGATACCTATCTAACCCTAGCGTCCCTTGCGATAGCCTTCGAGATGGACGCAGGTTTCTGTGGGACGCGCGTCACTTTTCCCTACCCCCGATACCTAGTAGTACCCAACTTGCTACCGAGCATTGCACACTTGCAGCCGCGTAATATCTGCGTCCATACTATGTCTGACGAATTTTTATTTAATTTCCATGATCTTTAAACCTTTTATAGTTTTTACTTAAACTTTAAACTCATTTTTTTAAACATTAAACTTTTTAACTTTATCATTTTATACTTTTCTTACTTTTAATTATTGTACATTTAAATATAAAATTATTTATTTAAAAATTAACATAGAGTTATAGCAAAGTACTGATGGGTTTAATGTAATTTTTTTAAATAATGAAAATAAATAAAAATGTTCTAAATCTGAAGTTAAAGTATTTTAAAAACCTCAATGTTACTGCCAGAATCTCCAAGGGAGGTATGGGAGATCTCATGCAGGTTTCCTTTCCTTGAAATGCGTCGCTGATTCGACCGGCCAATTCGTCAAGGGATCGAATTGACATTCGAAAATAATTAAAAAAACTTGTCATCATCTTCTCTGAGATCCATCAAACATACATTAAAAGCACCCTTCAAGCACCTCTCGCTGTTGTATGGATGAATCCAGTACTTCCTATTGTTAATTGCACTTACCCGATTTACGTACTTGTACACTAAGTATGAAAAAATTTTCTTTTTTAATATTTCAGCTCGTGTACAATCCATCTCGGTTGGTGGCAAATGAAAGAGTTGATGTGGCTTATAAACGTGGGACGCCGATAGGGCACAGATAGGACGCAAATTGAATGGACGCAGCGACCCGCGTCCTTTTGCAGCAAGTGTGTACCGAGCCTTAACTGCCTTCTTCGGTGATCGGCCGGTTGATCTCGACAGTACTCTACCTCGTTCGTTGGCTGAAGGCCAGTCCCTCCAGGATGTATTTTCCTTCTTAATTCCTACCAAGTCATTTCTATTGACTATTCATACTGAGCCCTTCTGAGCCCTGGCAGATAGAACCTTTATCAGGGTCTCTAAACCATAATCTCCTACACAATTTTACACACAGAACTTTACTTCGGCCTATATCTTAAGACCCCTATATCACAGACTTTTGCACTGTTTACTTAGCTTATATCTCGGTTTTCTTACTATCTTATGAACCACAAGATAAAACTACATTTTTCGCAATACAGATATTTTGCGTTTATGTTTTCAATACAATTGTTCCAACCATATGTATAAGTTAATTTTATCTAATACACAATACTGAAACTCATAATGAACTTATCTTATACATAATAAACATTAAAATATACACAGTGTTCATACAGACCCTTTACCTCCTTTATTATTTTTGTTTCCGAAAATAAGTTAACAAAACTTTGTATACAGGGTGTATCAGAGCGGGTGGCCGGCTTGTATAGCATTGAAACGAGTATACTTAGACATTTATTTTAAACTGATAACCCCCTATTTCGACCCCAAGGAATTCAGGAAAAATGTTTTCAACCCTCTAAACTGCCCCAAAAGGGTATTTTTGGAGGTGGGGGTTGTGTTTTGGGAATTTTTCAAATTTAAAGGTAGGTCGTGTTATACCTTATTTTAAAGGTCTCGGTACACTGATCATTAAAACAATTTTTTTGTTATTTATCTTGCACAGTCAATACAGGTTTCCCGAAACATCATAAAAATTTAAGTTTACATATCTTTTTACATCTGACATAAAACATATTTGTAACAGCTACCATTTTTAAAGTACATTGACAAAGATGTGACATTTCAAACAATACCTAATTTTTCTAGGTTTTCTCACATTTTTAGCAGGTTTCAAAATTTATAACTTTTAGAAGTTTAAAAAGACAATATCTCTACATTTTCAAATTGCAATGTGGGCCATCTTACATATCAAATTGAAGCCGTTACAATTATCAACATTTTTCATATTTGAATTTTTTTCATTTCTCTATTGGCTTAAAATTTACAGAAAAATATAGTTTTTCTTAGAATTACTGAGTTTTTGTGTACGTTTTAAGTAGGCTTAAAAAATAACTGCTCATCGGTTAATTCCCTAGAACAGCTTACAGGTGTTCAAATTGTCATCCATTTTGTTCCATACACAAATCAACACGGGTTGGAAAGGAATCAACTGCTCGCAGTACTTCCTCCGTGTTTATCGACGCCACTGCATTTCTTATTCTATCTTGCATTTCTTCTCTTGTAGTAGGCCGATTTCTGTACGCAATTTCTTTGAGTCTTCCCCATAAATAGAAGTCCATACATGTTAGATCAGGAGACCTCGGAGGAAAGTTTGTTGGGCCTCCTCTTCCTATCCATCGCCCAGGAAATTGCTGGTCCAAAGTTTGACGAACTGCAATTGCATAGTGTGCATTCGCACCATCTTGTACGAACCACATAGTATTTCTAATTTCTTGTGGAACTTATTGTAGCAAATTAGGTAAGATTTCTAACAAAAAATTATTGTACATATTGCCATTCAAATTACCTTCGAAGAAATGAGGCCCAATTATTATATTATCTATGATTCCACACCAAGTGTTTAGTACATTTTTCCTGAATTCCTTGGGGTCGAAATATTGGGTTATCAGTTTAAACTAAAAGTCTAAGTATTCTCGTTTCAGTGCTATACAAGCCGGCCACCCGCTCTGATACACCCTGTATATCTTGTGTTGCATAACAGGAAATTTTTTTGACATATCTGCTTCTTTTTTATTTTAGGGGGAATGGGGGGGGGGGGCAGGGGGTCTAAAATTTCAAATGAAAAGTTAGGTCATGTGATACACAGTTGAAAAGCGTATTAAAAGCGAAACAGAATGGCGCAAACTAGAGTTTAGTATCTTGCTTAGTTTCAAAGTAGTGGACATTCAAAGTTCTGGAAAATGATATTTTTATCATAACATCAAAGCAGGTTATTAATTTGTTAATACAGTAATAGGAATAAGTAAGTTGGAGGTGGAGGTTAAATGTAACACATTTAAAAAAAATGAAAATAAATGTAGTAAGGTAACACTAATTTATTTGAGTTTCTATCCCTACTTGAAAAACTTTGGGGGAAAATGTAAATGGAACTGGGAATACAACTTTTGCTCCTACCTTTTTCAACTGTTACGTAACTCATAAATACCACTTTTCATGGACTGAAAGGATAACAATTTTGTTCCTGATATTTGTTGTGATATCACTCAGTTTTGCTTTTTTACAAATTTATCGCTCAAATGAAGACAAGGTTGAAATGTTTTTTTACGGACAAAAACCTGCTTTGGTGTTATAATAAATACTAGCTGGAAGCCGATCTACTATCTGGTTATGATCCCATCAGCTAAACTCTAACTTTGTTTCATATCCCCGATAAAGCAAATTATAAAATTATCTTTAAAGATTATTTTATTAAAATATTTTAATAAATATGTTTAATTGATATGTTTTTATCGATTGAATATTT